>LR046525.1:22407-41976 GCA_900607525.1 Apocyclops royi
ATTGAAATTTTGTTTTGAAAACGTCACAAATATGACTTAGACATGTGACCAGATATCATAAATAATTCTGAATTAGGTCATACTGGTACGTCCGATAACTAAACTATTTCGTAAAAAATACATGTTTAAGAAATGGTTCTATTCACCAACATTTATAAAGTAAAGGCTGGTCACTTAGCCACTTAACCTGAATGCTTACATTGTTGATGATGTCATCACGTGCAAATTTAGAGAGCATTTTTCTCAAATACTAAGACATATTTTCAAAACCATGAACTTGAGTATCACTTGCAGTGAAAATATTGAAATGAAATTTCAGTAAAAACTTTAATATTTCAGATATGACCTGTTTTAATTACTGCCTGCGCATGATGATGTCATATGAAGATTATTAGAAAATTGGCTAAGTGACCAACTTTTACTTTATAAATCTTGCTATTCACTGTGTCTTTCAATGCATCCATTCAATGACTGTATGATATTTTATGCAATCACTAATTTTCATCAATTGTGAATACAATCAAATTGAATAGATATTTTATGTAAAGCTTTTAATTACATACTGTTTTCCAGTAATTATATACTTGAATATTTCCTAGTTGAACGAAGCTACATTTAGATTGGTTGATCCTGATATCTAACAAAGTGAACCATTGAAACTGTCGGCCAACACAACTTAAAAAAAACGTTTTCTCTGGTAACTACGATTTGCAACGATGTGACAATGTGCGAATAATACTTGAGATTTTTAAAGCGTACAGCTTAAAACTTGAAAGTCAAAGACACAAAGAATGTTAAGACGTTACATTTATTTTATAACAATCATTTAAATGTTTCGTATTTCTATCTTAAATTGATGCCATTTGCATTAAACCGTACACTACTAAAGAAGGTAAAATGTACAACACATTTTTTTTTGTCAATTCATCGTTGAAGACGGTCCAACGTCATTGGTAGATCGTATCTGGCCTGTCATTATGAATAATGCAGCCAATCGTACGACGCCTCAAGGCCGAACATCCATATTACCTCTTCTTCTTTTTTCGTGAATACGAAACGGCTTTATTTCACGTAGAGTCGCTATCAGTAAAAGTTCGAATTATTGATTTAAATCAATTTAATAATCTAGGCTTAAAATTATTTATCGTAATATATTCTCCTTTATTTTAAACTTTTTGCACTGTTATGAACTATTTACAATATTTTTACCGCTATTAAATAGAACATAATTTTCAGATTTATAGTTTTAAGTTTTAAAAATTCGTTCTTACGAACAAGCAACTAAAGGGAGATGACAACTTTATGCTTTTCTTTGACAAAATGAAAATTAATTTTTAAGCGTTACCTATGTACAGCGCGCCAAATATGTAAATTGAAACGAATTTCAGTCGATACTTGTGTCAAGAGTGGTCGAGACAATTCATTTTCGGAAAATAGCACAGCCACAAATAAGAAATTCAATCTTGTTTTTGGAGTTTGTTATTTTTCTAACATAAAATGTCATCAAAAATTTTTTCAGTTCTCCTCGTCGTGTCGTTTCCAGGCTCGATTTTGTGTCGACCTCAGGTCATAAATATTTTCTCAAAAATTTCGCACTCAAAATTTGGTGTGTTTGGATTAAAATCAAGCTATTGTCAAAAAGCTTTAACACTCTAAGTTATAAGCAAGATTTATAAATATAAAGGTTGGTCACTTAGCAACTTTACCCGAGTGCATACATTGTTGATGACATAATCACGCATGAAGTTAGAGATATTTTTTTCTCAAATACTGAGACATTTTTTGTGAACCTTTTCTTCACATAAACTTTGGTTTAACATGTAGTAAAAATATCGAACTGAAATTTTAGTTTGACTTAAATGTTTAAGATAAAGCATGCTTTTATTACTACCTGCACATGATAATGTCACTTGAAGATTTTGAGAAAATTGGTTATGTGACAAAACTTCACTTTATAAATTTGATTGTAAGTACCTAAATTGTGATTGCATTTAAAAAGTTGTAACTTTTGAATCTTTGATATTCATGGTGGGGAGGGGTGGGGGTAGCACAGGTGAGTTAATTCCATTGTGATCTATCAACTTATGTTTACGTATATGATGACTAATTGGTATGGTTTGCACAACGATAAATTTTACTTTTGTTTTTTTTTGTTTTTTTGCTTCAGATCTCTGGAACCAGGGAAAATCCTGTCGGGGGATTTCGACCAGTCGTTCCAGAAGATTTCAACGATCAATTATTTGCACCAAGTAAGAATGGTCGTTTTCATATAAATGAAAATTTTTGGGTTATTTGGTTTGAAATGTACAGCTTAACAAGTACTTTGGCTATTAAGCGCCACATTTAGAGACATTTGTATAAAAATGGTCAACAAATCAAGGTGATTTAAATAGACTCAACTGACATTTTGAATAACTTTGGTAAACTTTTGGTGAAATTTCAATACTATTTCTAGCAACATTGCAGCCTAATTCTTGCTCAAGAAGATACGAGTCAAAAAAAATTTTAAACCATGTAAAGATGGTTACAAGTCCAGTGTTGCCAGATCTGGTGGAATTCCTTAAAATTGGAACTTAAAATTTTTGTGCCTTCAGCGGATTCAAGATAGAATATACAATATTTTTTTCTATTTTTGGTGGAATTTTGAGGACATTTATGGCAACACTGGTTACAACCCATTTTAAAGAATGTTTAGGAATAGCGAACATAAAATAAAACCTTGAACCACTTTTTTCATGGGTGTGAAACTATTAAATGCAGTCAAGGTTTTTTTTATCGCATAGAAATAAAAAAAGAATATATAAGAGGCGCACCATTTTTTAAAACTAATTTTTTTTGTATTTTTGATTTAAACGGTTTGAAGCTGTACTCTGCATATGAAGATTGTGTGAACATCTTACGAAATATTTGAACTTATCTGGAGAACTTACAAATTCCATTCCATTGCAAGATAAGCCTTGGTCAAATAACCATTGTGTCAAACGCACGAAATCATAAGTCTAGGTTGTTGTACAAATACAAAGAATTATTAATTTTTGCGCTACTAAATTGACTTGAGGTTTCGTGCGCCCGACCCGATGGATAGTTAAGAAAACTTTTTAAAATTTTAGAAAATTCGTAAGATATTGGTAAGAACTTTTTAAGACCTGTACTTAACTTAGATAAGGTAGATAGATTGTCAAAACTAAACAGAAAAAACAATTATGTCTTAATGGTATATCTTATTAGCAATACGAAATGGCGAAATTTTGGTCGGATCATATTTTATTTATTTATTTATTTTTGCGATAGAAATTCTTTTTCATGACAAACAATTTCTGTAGATTAAAAAATTTCCTTTAAAATAATTTTTTTATTATCACCGATCAAAAATTACTTCGCTGTTGAAAAAGTATTCTTAAAAGACATCGGAAAATGTTTCTATCACGAAACCTCACATCATGACTGGAAAGTTTCCTTTTATAAAAGATTTTTCTCTTTTTTTCGGTCATGTCTCATTACTTTAAGCAGCGAAAAATTATTCTATGAAGGAAAGAGTCAAGCTTTCAAATGCATTTTGGTGGAAAATTAGCTTTTTCAAATTAATCATCGATTTTTTTAAAGCTTTTAAAAAAGTGCTTTTCATTTACATCACTAAATGTAGAATTTTTTGTTGAAATTAAATTTTTTTTATTGTATAATTTGCGAAATAAAATTAACGAACGTTAATAAAAGTAATTCAACGATCAATTTGCTGCATTCATTAAAAAAGGTCCTACCAACAAAATCAATTTCTTTCAAAACATGTTTTAGCCAAATAATTAATAATTATTTTTATTTGTTTCATTAGTAAGTAAAACTGAGCAAGCACTGAGAAACTTAAACCTTCCGAAATTTCTTCCCTCTGAAGTGCCTCCAAGCCGATATGTGAGACCAGGTTAGTAACGATAGGTCAGTTCTTAATGGTGAGTTGCCACAGTTGCGATGACGACTTTAATAAGAATTTTTCTATCTCAGTCATTTACGCATCCGTTTTACGCAGCAGTTTTTAGTCCATGACAACGATACTTATGTCTTTCATGCCCAGTGATTTCTAGGTAACCTCAAAGGGAGACCCAATCATAGAAAAAGTTAATGTTTTTTGAAGATTTAGTCAAGCTTAAACAACTCAGTCATGAAAAAATCAATGTAAGATTCTGAGTACTCTACGGAACATGAAGCCTTCAATGTTTTATGATACTTTGACCCCACAGGACTAACTGGTCTTTAAAGAGTTATACTGCTTGGTTGCCAACTAATTAACTTGATCACTCAGCAAGTTGACAACAATGGGACTGGCATATAGAAATTATCTGCTTTATTTTACCGTTCAGACTATTTAGATTAAAAAGTTTTCATTTTTTGTATTAGAACGACAGTCAATGATATTGCAGTTGTTTGTATGTTCGTATTAAAATAGTTTAGCGTGTTATGCACGGAAGCAAATATTTTCTGCAGGATTTTACTGTCCATCTTAAGCCTCACTCGCATAACCAACGAATATTGTAAGTAAATGTGCACTAGTCTAGTCCCCTCTCGAAAGTTTTAATTCATAAAACTGGCCAGACTTATAATTACATGCATCTGACGCAATGGCTGTGATGTGATCGAGGCTGAATTCGAAAGAGATATTTCTTCTCAATCCTGTAACAGATTACGACCTTTCCGGAAATCGGATTTCCTTTTCATCCGAGGGATTCAGAAATACCGAAGTCGAGTCGACTGGAGTCTTGCCAGACACTATTTTCAGGACAACGGAAGACCTGCGTGGCAAGGATTTTGACCACAACAGTTTCATAGTACCTGGTCGTCTTAACGCAGGTATCAAATCTAAATCAACTCAATTTTTGTCGCAAATTTCTTAAAGGTTGTATGTAGAAAATGAGTGAAAGTCCCGTCTATTCAAATTTACAATAACTCTCAACTTATTGGTTGTTATGTTAAAACGTTTATTCGCAAAACTTGGGATTCTCCTTTTGAGTGGGAGATTTAGTATGAGTAATTTTTTTACATAGGTAATTGGTCTTCATTACAGGTGTGCTGCCCTTGTCGTCGAGAACTGAAGAGTTCCAAGATTTCCCGCCATTTTCGAGTCCAAAGTCAGCCCAACCATAAAATTTTGTCGGAGTATAATGATTTTAATGACGATTTTTTTTGACGAAAAATAAATTTTCAACAAAAATGACGTCAGACGATGGAACACTATAAACTCCTAATCTTTTCAACAAGGTGATTTTTCTTGGAATACACCTGGTGACTGATTTTTATTTCACCTGTTCTCTGTTATGCATGGAAACTAAATGAGGCTTTAATTTTTGTATCCTTTTAATCTACGAATCAAATTTACTTAAATGTTATAAGATTCAACAATTTTTAAAAGAAAATTCGAGATCTTCCATCTGGACAAGGCTCATCTCGATGCCACGTCGTGTTTCGTCATTTTTAGAATTCCGATCTCGAATGATCTCGGGTCCGAGACAGTCTCGGATCAAGTCCTCACACATTTCCCAGCCCTTGTCGGCTTCGCACAAAGCAGACTCCAATAAAGATCTGAAAAGTTGAAGCGTTTCAAAACATAATTTTATATATGAACAGAGATTTTGTAGCCGACCTTATCCTGAAAAGTTTGAATTTACGCTAGATAAAAAACCTACCTGCTTCAAAATTTTATATCCAGTAATACAACGATAAATTTATAGATAGATACATTGATTTATTGACTAAAAGATATACAGACTGAGATTGATTGATTGATTGTACCCGATAGTTTTACCTGGATGCTTCCTTGCCCAAGAACTGCCGAGATTGAAGCTTACTATCACGGATAGAATGAACTGAAGTATAACACTGAAAATAAAAAAATCTAATTATAAAATGCGCTAACCTACCCGGGCATATGAATTATGGTACTTGTCTCAAAGTGGAGGTTTCGAATCGTCGCATTTCCCATATTGTCAAAGTACACAGGTTGTCGAAGGTTAGGTTAGGTTAGTTAGCCTTTAAAGTAAAAAATTAGAGACTGCAGTAATTAAGGAAAACGACCTCAGATTGTCTCAAGAAAAGCATTATGGGCATAATTTAAGTAGAGAAAGAAAAAACGTTGTGTGCGTAAAATCTATTTTACCGGATATATGTTTAAAGAAAAGTAAGTTATAATTCTTTTCCATGATTTCCAAGTAAATGCCAATGAAATGAGACAGTCTATTTATGTTCAAATCGAAAATTGAAGTTGAACTAAGATCCCTGACAACATAATTCACTAAAATCTTGTGATAATTATCGGAGTTCAAATCATGTGTAATTTGCATTAATCTTACGGCAGTAGTGAGCAAACAAATTGGAAGTTTCTAAAAAACTCCACTGATAACCAAGTCTCTAACCGATGCTAGAGGAGAAGGACTATAACACTGAGTATTCCTTAAAATGTAGATGAATCATCATTCAAGATTTTTTTCATCTTATATGAGAAAAATTAAGCATTTAAAAAGTCAAAATATTGATTTTCAATTTTAAAAGACAATACTTGTTCAGGTTAACCCTAAAATAGATTTCAATGTGTTACCATAGTGTCATGCAACACACTAGATACTATTGATGTTACCTCATTGACCAAGGTGAGCTTCTGCTTGAACGCCATGTAGGAGCAAGCTTTTGATCCGGCTGCCTCCATCAGGTAGTTCTCCTCAAAGTTCTTGAAGATTCGACATTTTCTAAAAAATTCTTCACCTCCGATAAATGTGACGTCACTGGAACGTAGCTGGTCGTAAGTTTGCTCCAAGTATCCTAAGACAATTTTATATAATATAATAGACCTTTGACAGTGCCCAGGTTTGCTTAAGAATAACACTATGAAAAATGGAAAAAAAATTACATGCTATCTCAAAATTTTGAATTAGCTAGCTCTTTTTTCAGGGCGTCCTTTTATGAATACCTGTTCCATGCTGGTACCAAAATAATTTTTGCTTAAAATACCTTTTCTGATGCAGCATTAACATGTATTCTTTAGCAACTTGTAAGAGATTATGGTCATTACCTAGTTTGAAGTCTGATATTTCTTCATTACTGGAGCATTTTTGGTTGAATATTGGAATACAGTATTCAGCCTTATTTGTAACCTGTTGACAGAAAATCTTTCCAAGATTTGTATTTGGCTCCACAGCTGCCATTTCAAACAAACGGTCAGCAGCCATAAAACATTCGTTTCTCATTCTGTCTTCTTCCATTTCTTCCTCTGGAGAACATTTTGAATCTGTCATTTTATTTTTCATTTCGTGATCTGGCATTCTCATATCATTCTCTTCTTGAATAGGTGACTTTTGTCTGAAATCCTCCATGGGCATCATGCCTTCTTCAGGCATCATTGGCTTTTCCTCATCTGGCATCTCATCTTCAGGTGGCATATCTTCACCAGGCATCATGTCATCTTTGGGCATTTCCTCCATGGGCATCATGCCTTCTTCAGGCATCATTGGCTTTTCCTCATCTGGCATCTCATCTTCAGGTGGCATATCTTCACCAGGCATCATGTCATCTTTGGGCATTTCCTCCATGGGCATCATGCCTTCTTCAGGCATCATTGCTGGCATCATTTTCTTATCCTCTTCTGGCTCCTCATTTTCATCTTTTTCTGTTGAGCCCTCATTTCCTATGATTATTGGTGCACTATGGAAAGTCTTTTGTAACAGTAAAACTGTGAAAACCAAACACCAAAATTTCATGTTGCCTTACCCAATATTAATTTGAAACTGACACTCCTTGAGAGCACTGATAAAATTTATCAAGAAATTATTTGGGTATTTTTTTCAAATATTTTTTTTTTTGCTTTACCAGTTAATTTGCTCACTTGTTGATATCCCTAAACCGATTTTTTTAAAATTTTCTATTTAAATTTTAATGAATTTTTATTAACAGCTCTGTACATCATACATAAAGGAACATTAATATAATAAAAAATTACATTTGTAAATTCCTGATATTTTATTAGACTGGACCCATATTTCATAGATACGATTTTAAGAAACCAAGCACATTGCTTTATTTTTTTATTCGTGATTGCAAATCTTAAAATTTTTAGAACTCTACTTTTTCGTAATCCAATTTAAGAGGAAATTTATATTAAGTAAAACATTAATACATTGTTTTGAACGATGTATTATAGGAGTTTCTTGTAGGTGGCTTTTTTAATGCAACTTTTAAGTGTAGGTGTCATATTCAAAGCACTTTGTTTAGCCTAATAAACAACATGAGATTCTTTTTAAAGACCGTTACTTTTTGATATTGGTTGAAATGACGTCATCTCTTTTGTTTAAGTCAGAAAATAAAAAAGTCCACAATATCACACATATCTTCAAACGAGCAAGTTTTTTGTCAGATTCTCAAATTGTTTTGTAGAAATCGTTTCAACGTGTCAGATGGGTCTGTTAAAAAAAAATTTTAAAATCGAAATTAGAACTAGTGGCATTAAGTAAAACATACAATTCGTACCTAAACCCGTACCCTATCCATGGAAGCCTAATTTGAATTTTAATTGGACCCTTGCCAAAATAGGTTAGGTAATTTTGGTCATTTGCGCTACTTAATAAATGTACTTTCTTTTGTCAGAAAAAAGAAATTGTACGAATCAGAACAATATATTTTAAATGGGACCTCATTAAAAAAACAGTGAATGGAAAATCCAAGACTTCGTTGCCTTTTTAAATCGATAAAAGTTTTACGATTATCTTTAACAATCAAATATTTTGTAACAGAAAAAACATTCAATTTAAATATGAGCGACTTACCTAGGTAAAACATGGGGACATCAACTGAAAGCACAATTATGTAAATAATGACATTTTAATTCTAGTAAGTTGTGTCAATCAATCGTCCTAATTGGATTTGTTCGTTACTTACCAAATCTTTTATCATCCATGATCAATTCTGCTTTAAATTTCAACAACTTAAAAATCATTGATGGTTGATCAGGGCGAACACAAAAAGTCGAAGTGTAATTTGTCGAAAACCCATTTTGTCGAACATTAACTAAGATTACTTATTTCAATTTTCAAACCCATATGAATCTAGATTTAGTAGAAATACCATTTAAGGTCATAGCCAGTGTTGCCAGAAATGTCATTTAAATTTCCCCAAAATTAGAAAAAAAACACTTATGGTCCTTTTAAGTTCCATTTAGACACGAAAGTTCTTAGTTCCGACTTAAGCTCATTTCCCCAAATTTGGCAACACTGGTCATAGCTAATCTCATTTGAGGGTTCTGTCCTTCCACCCGACACACCAGTGGGTCATACAATTAACTTTAAAGGAGAGTTGCGCCCAGTAGGCTTACATAGGCCTTTAATATTTTAAGATTAGATTAGCTTTTTATCGAATAAAAACAGTATATATGTAAAGTCAATTTTAACTCTTTTTAACATTGTTTTTGAATTTCTGTACATTTGACATTTAGTCTCTCTCCAAATTCTACAATTTGCACTTTCGACTTTGTGCGTATCGCACGTTGAATTAAGGGTTTTTTTTACTACATTTGAACAAAATTTATGTGTTGTACATTTCTGCTTGAGCTAAAAATAGACGGTATTATGTGAAAAAAAAAGTTTTTCTGTCATATTGTTAGCGTCCGTGATTTAATTCAGGTTTTTCGTATAACGGGCAATCGTACAGAATCAGTGCACCAGTCTTTGCAATAATATAAAATCAACCAAGACCAAATGTAAATATTATATATGGAGTCAACCTTTGTGTTTGACTTTGATCGGCGCTCTAAGATATGTGACGAAAATTCCACCAGAATATGAACAGATCTTTTCTCTTTTAAAAAAAGTATTTAGACATAACAATTTGTTATTCTAATTTTGAGATATTCCAACTCGAAATTGAACATTCAAAGTTAGATACTTCAACATTGGACCAGTTTCCCTTTAATTTTATAATTAATAATAATATTAAGATTTCGCTTTTTATCGCACAGTCAAGAAAAGTCTTTAAACTGAAAATAGTGACTCTATTTGAATTTTGAACGACAGTTAGTCAAGTTTTTTTCTCTGACTAATGTGGCTGCGACCATCGTTTCAAATCAAATTGTAGTAGCGCCCTCATGCGACGACATGAAACGTCACTCAATACTTTTTTGTTTTCTGGAAACATAAAGAGAATATATTATGATAAAAATAAAATCCAATCCCTGAAAGTTTATTTCTCATAGAAATTAACGTTTTAATCATTAATTTTGTAATGGAATTAATAATAGTTTAAATTTGTTGAATGGCTACTGAGAAACTATTAGGAATAAATTTCTGCAAAAAAAACTTAATATATGTTATAACTTAAAAAGTTAAGCCGCTTTACAGAAAAATTTAATTTCTCTAATATGTATTTGGCAAACTTTTCGATTCGTCCATCATTGCATAACTCGCCATATGTGTGACCTTGTATAGCGCTCCTCACAGGTTTGGCGTTATTCTGTTGTTCTATCTCTTTGTCTCTCAAAGCAGGAAGATAGTTGTTCAAGTCATTGGATGGCAACATTTTCAGTAATACCCTAGTCGTCGAGTGAATCACACAGCTGAAAACGAAGTGGGGGAGTAGAAAAATTGATTCTCATTGTAGGTAAGCTATCGAATCTTTTCTGCAGAATTCAACGAAACATTTTTTAAAAAAAGATTAAATACCTCTTTCTGTTGTTCGATTCCATGAAATCGATTTGGCATTTCATCACTCTTAAAAAATTGAAATCGAAAACTCCATTGCTTGAGCCACAGTGTCTTAAATCATATTTTTTTTCCTATTACAATTCGAAGTCCAGTTGAAACCACTATATAGGTAGGTATTGAAAACGAAGAAAAAAAATTATGTATTCTATTACTCTTGCACTCTTCAAATTAATCGAATGACGTCATCTTACATAGAGGGAATTATAGATCTTCTAAATAGCAATAGGTGAGGATTTCTTTCTATGGTTTGATAAAAACGGTCTATTGGGTAAAAAGCTACCAATTTAAAGGTCTAATAGTCAGTTGAACTAGATTCACGAATATGAATTTATGATTGAAATTTCAACATTTCTGATACAAGGAAACAAGGCAATTAATATTTGATTCACTTCCCATAGCATGATTTTTTTTTCTAATCGTTAGTTTTAGCTGAAGAGAGCATCATATTTGCATCTGTTTTGGTGAACTCCTTGAATGTCGAATCGCCAATTGGTCTCATCTTTATAGAGTGGACTTTTGAAGTTCGCAGAAGCAACTTCCAATTTTGTTCAGGTAACTGCATACCTTGTGTCTTGTTTAAATTAATCAACTTACATTTCGTGAAGCTAACCAAATTTTAAAGAAGAAAAAGAGATAATCACGTGCAAAAAAAAAGAAAAAAAAAACGAATTGAGGTGTCTGAAGAGCATAAAAGTCGTTGAGGTTTCGTGATTAATTCATTTACATCTATGGTTTAGTTGTCAACCTTGACTTTCAAATGAAATCACGTTGTAAAAAAAACTATTGGTTTCTATTGCTCTTTTGTTGCCAAAAACTCTGCGCATTTTCTTAAAGTAGGCCAAGTTGATACTCCATCCTTGAGTTCGATAAAAGTTCCAAGAAAAGTTTTAAAACATCTACTTGATAGCCTCAGTAGAGAAAATTCATTAGTTTCGAAAAAGTTCGCATTTAAAGTCTATATTTTCATTATCCATTCTCATGAAACAGTTTCAAGGTGGATCGTAAACCTTCAATCTGGCGGATACAAAGCCGAAGAAGCGCTCTCTGCTGAGCAAAATGTGGCTCGGGAAACCCGAGTCGGCCGAGAGCCTTAACAACGACCTGCACAAGGTAAGGAAACGTAGTTTTAACGAATAATAACAAAATTCAGACTAGCCAAATAACTTTCTTCTAAGGATAATGAGCTTTCCTAATAATGGATGTGCCCAGTCTGCAATCATGTAAATTGTGTTTCCTTTAGGAGGTCCGCTCAGCTGCCCCTGGTGCTCATCTTTCATACAGCTTGAGAAGTCGGCTCGAACGTTGTGACCCAAAAACTCGAACGGAGATTTGCTCCCGCACGAAATATGACTCCGCTCCACTCTTTATCGCATGCAAAAGAGGAAATGTCGAGATTGTCGAGTACCTTATCGGCATTTGTGGGGTCGATGTCGAACGCAGAGGTCTCTACGAAGTCCCTGACGACCGCTCAGTGCACACAGTGACTCCGCTTTGGTGCGCTGCTGTAGCAGGAAAAGTCAATATTGTCGAAGTGCTCATCAAACACGGCGCTGACGTCAACTCTGTTTCCGACACGGGATCGACGCCAGTCCGGTCCGCGTGTTTCATGACGCATTTAGACATTGTCAAACTGCTTGTGGCCCATAGGGCAGACATACAGAAACCGAACTATAACGGAGGAACCTGTCTCATTAATTCAGTCCAGTCTGTGGAATTGTGTGAATTCTTACTCAAGAATGGCGCCTTCGTCAATGCTCAGGACATTCAGAACAAAACTGCACTTCACTATGCCATACAAGAACATCGACTGGAAACTACGAAACTTCTCCTGCAGTATGGAGCAGACCCGTATCTTGAAAGTCGATGCAAAGACGATGCATTGCAAACCGCCTGCCTGAAGGGAGCCAGCGAAGTCTTCGAATATTTGATCGACCACGTACCTTATTCGCCGGAGCGCGTTGCTTCGGCCTTTGAGCTGATTGGTTCAACGTTTCTCGACGAGCACCACGATACCCAGAAGGCCCTCAGGTATTGGAGAGCCGCCTGTGACCTGAGAACCAAGTTTTGTTTGCCCAAGCCAGTAGTAGCCACCAAATATCAGTATTCCCATCTCAAAGAATTTTCAAGCAAAGATGAGCTCGATTCTATTGCGCTAGATCTTGACATGCTTCGAATCCAGAGTTTACTCATCTGTGAGAGAATTCTCGGCACCTGCCACAAAGACATGATCTACCGTCTTATGTACAGAGGGGCCGCCTACGCGGACTCGCTGCAGTACCAGAAGTGCATCACCTTGTGGAAGTATGCCCTACAACTGAGGGTTGAAAAAGATTCCATTCTTTACTGTGATACCTGCTTCACTGCGCAGGCGCTTGTCAAACTGTACCTCGACTTGCATGAGAAGAACTCGCAGTGTCTACTCGTCACGCAGATTCAGCCCGAGGACGTCATATCCACCATCGAACTCCTTGTCAGGGATCTACCGGAGTGCGTGAAGCTATTGGCAGTCACCCCTCAGTTTAAGCGACAAGTTGATTCCTATGACAAGACTCTAAAAATCGTTTCACACCTTTTGCACTTGCTGACACGTCTCCCAGTCAACACAGACGACATCTCAGTTAAACGTCGAATTCACAAAATCCTCGTCAATATTAATCCGTGCACCTCCTCAGGTGACTCACTGTTACACCTGTCGGTAATGAAGAATAACACTCTTAAGAGTCAAAATTTATTCGAGGAAGGCCAGTACGCATTCTTTCCAAGTTATGACGTCACCAAACTGCTCATCGAGTGTGGTGCTAACGTCAGCGCTAAGAATTCGAATCGCTGTAGTCCGCTTCACACAGCTGCCGTCAGGAATAATTTTAAACAAGAGGTAAAACCGGCAGACAGCAAACATTTTAAAATCGCCCCTAAAGATCTTTTCAAACATTGGTCGTTCAGTTCAAAAATGAAGTTTGTGAGACCTATTACATTCATATTAACCATACATTATGCCAATGTTACGTTACGCCAATTTTGGACACAGTCATCAGATAAACGAGGAGTTTAAGTACTTTAAACGAATTTTTTTATAACCATGTGTCAGCTAATGTGTTTACAGTGAATAATCATATATTTTTTATATTTTATAAATGGTCAAACTTACTATGAAGGTGACTTTTCCTGATAATGATTGCAGAAAGTTAGACCTTAAATGATGTCGGTTAAATAATTTCCTGTTGTTGTAATGGGCAATCTTAAAAGTACATAATTTTTAGTAGTAAGTCATTGCGTTTTGAGCCAAAAAATGAAGCCAAACCTTCTAGTAATTGTACCTTGTCAGTTCTTGATTAGGTTTCTGTCTAAAAAGAAAAAAAAGAGACTCAAAATTGATTCTACTTTATTCTTTTCGTAGTTAGATGTAAGATTTCAGCGGTAATGTTGAGAGCTTCGGCGCAACACTCCCAGTCCCGGTTAGTGGAAAATTCCACGAGACCTTTTCGTTTTCGTGAACCACTTTATCTGAGCAGAAACAGAAAAGACTCATCATTTTTTTTCCAAATGTCACACACACTTACAAACGTTTTCTCCTCGCTCCAATTGTGTCATTTAAGTAATCTGACAAAATTGGTTTTTATATTCGTTGCAGATTGTCGAATTACTTCTCAACAGCGGAGCGCATATCGACTCACGCAACCTCCACAGCCAGAGACCCGTCGAAGTCTTGAAGTCTGTTCCCGAGTGCAAGATCAATCCGCTCAGGTTCTCTACGCTCAAGTGCCTTTCAGCCAGGGTTGTCATTGACTCGAGATTGAATTATCGAGACCAACTTCCTTTACATTTAATTGATTTCTTAGAAGAACATTAACTGATAAAAATTTTTGACATTTTATGAGTAGCTTTGAATAAAATCAGCTTTCAAATCTTCAGTAAGAAAAATCTCCTCAAAGGAGTTTCGGTAACCAACAACATATTTTTCCCCATTTGATATTTTAAATTTACGTTAATGGTCTAACTTAATTTTTCTATTTTTTGTATTTTGAAGTTTATATTATGCGTAAAATAAAAATAGTCGGATTTTTTTCATTTTTATGAGATTCATTTAGCACTCAGTGACCAGTGTTGCCAGGCGAGAACCCGTTAGAGTTCCACCTAAAAAAATAAAGAAAATAAACAATTTAATTACATTTGAAATCACTTCGAAAACATCCTAGTATGTTTTTGGATTTTAACCGAGTCAGGCATTCTTGTCTCAGTAAATGAATTCGCCTTGGGGAAATTTTAAAATCTTTTTTCTAGTTGAAAGTGAACTCATCGTATCAACTGTGATTTGTTAGGAACTTAAGGACTTTAATCTAAAAATAGTTTTCAATTTCCGGTACTACGCACCTCTTGAGTCCTTTGCATAGTAAGGTCATGAAAGGTTTCAACATTTTTACGAGATTTTTACATCGCAGAGCCAAATTTACACGTCTCCTGCTATAGTAATCAACTCTGTTCGGCATTTTTTTTACTAAATCCCAAATGGTTGCGTGATCACAGCTTGGATTTCAAATGGTTGTATCTAACGTAAGCCAACCACTCATCTTGGTTATATGCTTGAGAAGTCTGTACTTTGTAGCTGTAAGCTACCAATTTCTGTGAGTTTTCATTTTAAACAGATGCCGACTGATAAGAAAAATACATATTACATATACATGTATTTGTTGAAATTTTCGAATGAAAAAAGACTTACGTTGACATGATTAATGATTTGTGGTAGCAAATAAAAACCACTTTAAAAAATGAGTCTCTGTTTTGAGAGGAGCTCTTTTTTGAAAGACCTTATGAAATCAACTTAAAGTTCAGTTTTTTAACAAAGACATTGTCGTTATTGGTGTGGTACAGCGACTTACATAATTAAAAGATTGGTTGACAAAATGCGAAAAACTTTTTCGTGGTGAAAACTTTCATCTTGATAATTGTCTCTCTTGAATGATATTTTCGCACTTGCATCTAAAACGACTTTTCTTGTGCACACATCAACATAAAAATAATTCAAATAATTATTTCATATCAAGTGTTTCGATAAAATACAGGCGTTATTTTTTTGAACAGAAAATAAAATGGACTATAACATCCCTGGAGACTTCGAAAATATTTTGCGAAAACTTTGCACACGGAATAACAGCCAAATTTTAAAAATTGCCGAGATGAAAAAATTCCCTCGAATAAATTTTGGTCCCTAGGTACTTCAGTCGTGAGAATTTTAAAAAATAATTTCTCTAATGTTCAACCGAGTTCATGTTTCATTTAGTGGAAGGCAGGTTTTAAGTAATCTACATTATTGTTATTATAATTTTGTCAAATAACTCAATTTTTATTATTTTGAAAAACAAAAAATGAGAACTTTGATTCGCCCTCATAGATTTTCCAATACCTAGGCAAAGCTTCTTTTTTCAACCTACCACTCAGTCATAAAATAAATTTGTAGGTGAAAAACTTTCGCCGTGTAACCATTGTATAAAATAAAATCTAAATCTGAAATCTTTGATAAATTTTGCAACAGTCTTGCGACAATCGAAAAACAATCATAAGATTTATTTAAGACGTTAATCGATTTTTAAATCTCATCTTAATCTTACGTTTCAATAACATTATCTCACAATTGCCTTAAGAGTGTCACAAGATTCTCCTAAGATTTATATAGTTTGCAAGGTGGTTGTAAGATTCACCCAAAACTTATTTAAGTAAGATGAAAGATATTATGAGATCATGCAATGCTTTTTGTAAATTTGAAAACTAGGAAACAATATTTTGCTCCGATTCTTATACGAATCTTACAATCTTAGGATTACCTTAGAATAATCGTAAAACAATCTTAATGTCGTTGTGAGATTATCATAAGATTGTGTTACAATTATGGAATCTTGCAAATATTGCACGCTAAACTCAGCAACATATGACATTCGATTGTCAATCATTTGGCAATCATAGAATAGTTGCAACTCATCGTGGGTTGTTTTGTAACCAATTATAAACCGGGCAAATATAAATTATTTTTGTCTTACCTATGGGGAGAGTGAAATTCATATACCTGTGTACGCAATAACTCAAACAGATGGTTTAATAATTAAAGACTTGTTTGCCTAAGCTATCATTTTAAATTCTCTGATCAAAACAGTTTTGCTTTCCTTCATTCCCAATAAAACAAATTTAAAGGCTATGTATTTTTCAATGAGGTGTCTTTTTTATCACAGAACTAAAAAAATTCTTTTAATTTAAAAGTATAAAATAAAACAATTTAATAACTGAGTATTATTATTTGGTCTATTTGACATGTCTAGCAATCATAGGCATAGTTATTTTTCCAAATAACTTTGTGCTCTCAAGTAGAGAAAGCAACCAAGCAACACACAGTGTCAAACAGTTGACTAAGCTACCTAAATTGGTTAAATTGTTAAGTATTTTTTCGTACAAAACGTTATCCCGGTAGTAGATTAATTAACGAAGTTTTATTTCGCAGTTGCACCAAATTTTCCTCCCCTGAAGCCCGATATCGAATTTTTATCTCTTGTAACGAAGACCATGTGCGAGTGGGTAGGCCTAATGGGCACTCTTTAGGGATGGTGTAAATATTAAAAAAACATAAGAATATTTTGAAGTCTTATTAGATTGCTTAAAAAGTTGATTCTGTTACTGAACATTCCTTTAATAAAGAAAAAAAATCTATTTAATAATAATACAATTTTAGTGTTGTTAATGTTTGAAAAAGTTTTTTTATCCAACCCTATCAAACTTCGTTGCGTGCATACATTAATCGAGTGGATACGTTAACGAAACATTATTCGGTCGAAAATCGAGAGTCGTACAGTTCGAAAACCATAATTTTCTCATCTTTTACCATCTGAAGAGGTGTATTTCTTACCACTGTATTTTTCAGTGTTTTTGAGGAATTTCCAATACAAATTCAATCGAGGCTGAAACCTTGTCACAGTAATGTCTCATAATTATAAATATATATTTTTATTTTGGTCATTTGGCGTATCGGCAAAGCGTGGGAATATTTTTTCATTTTTTTATCTCTCACGGACACATAGATTTGCAAAGGGTAATTACTTCAGATTCATCGAAGATAAAAATTGGGGAAATTGGGAAAATTAGGGTATATTAGTAGAAATTAGATACCGATGTCTTTTTTAGACATTGAAGTTGCACAGATAATTTATTACCAATGAAAATTGATCTTTTTTATTGAAGAAAGAAATGGGTTGCCATTCTTTTGATGGTAGTTTGACAGCAAAAATGTACACCTCTATGAATGATCAAGTTGTCAGCTATTGTGGCAGGTGCATCATCGGTGCACGCACCCAACCAAGGCAGGCATGGCTCTCTCTTATCGAGAGTCAAGAGTGCATAAGAAATGTCGAAAACAGAGAAAAAGGTTTTGTAATGTCAACACAAAACTTGCTCAAAATCAAGTTTTGGTCGACCGCGAGGCAACTTGAAAAATGTTTTCGTGACTGTGGAACAAACGAAGGCCTAAAGAACTTCATTCCTATTGAAAGAAACGAGTGAAATCTGTGTGAAACAGACCTTACGTACAACGTTTTGATATGTTTTCATTGAGAGATATGGAGAAAGAAATCAGTTAAAACTTTATCAACCAATACTTATCGTGAACAACTCAACACTGAAAACAACCGAACCGCTAAAAACGTTTTAAGAAAAAGGTAATTCTTTTCGTAATATTTTTTTCAGCTTCATCAAAAACCTTTACCTGTGTTACCTGAACCATTTGTTTTACGTCAACGTCGCGGTGTGAGCGTTGGTCTCTTGTTCAATCATTTATCCATGAATTTTCTGAGTTACGTCTTAGAACAAATTGAATAATATCTCTAGAGTATCTTCTTTAAAATATAATCGAATGAAGTATTTTTCGATCCAAAATTACAAGAGACCGTGTTAGGAAAAGTTGAAATCTATAGAATTTCTATTCTAGTTAGTTTTCTTAGATAATTATGAGATAAATTTGCTTCGCATGTGATAATCAAGATAACCACATAAAAATTAAGAAGTTTAGTAATATTTTCGTAAGAAGTTTTGTGAAAAACCACCTAGTCCCTTCTGCATTGAATGCGACCACTCGATCCATTACGCTATCCAGCCTCCGTCTTAATTAAATGTTATCTTTTCCAAAGTACATTATATAAGCTGATACCTTCGCAAGTCATTCATCTCAAACATAAGATGAGAGGACTTACGAAGATATCAGCTCTAGTGTATTCACTGAGAGATCGAAATAGTGTAGCTGAAATGCTGATATTGTTTTTGGCACATGATATATAAGTTGCCATGAGTCTTTCAAAACGGAAGCTTGAGGTCTGTCCTATCATTTTTTTGATTCCGATCAAAAGACGGTTTTTGTTGCTATTCTACAAAAATGTCAAAAACTTTTTGAATTTTTTTTATCCAACTTCAGTTCGCGAGAATTTGTCTTTATTTTTCGAAACTGACAAACTAAATTAGCAATTAAACTTTGTAACGAGTGATTTTTTTTTGAAATCGAAGAAGCTGGGATATTCTCAAGGGCAAAAAGACATATGAGTGAATTTCGTTTTTCGACTCTTTTGTAAACGATATTTTGATGAAACATCGAAAAATCGTCGTTAGTTTCAACTCGGAACAATAAAACTATGAAAATGTTTCTTCTGTTTTTGATAATCATTTTAAACTACACAAGCATTTATCCTTGAGATCTACAACAATCAAACTCCCAAAGATATGTTTGGGCAAATGATGTGAGCCTTATTTACTCTCGAGTTCTTTAATTGCTTTTGTAATTTTAGTCTCAAGGAATGAGGGAAACTTGAGGACAACA
>LR046525.1:69022-84185 GCA_900607525.1 Apocyclops royi
TACAACACCCTCAAGGGGGCTTTAAAAAAAACCCCCGGGGTTGGTAAACCCCCCCCCCCCCCCCCCGGTATAGTCATTTATTTTGTAAGTCAGTACGAAAGCTAGCTGCAAGATTGGGATACTAAAAGTTCCCCCTTGCCATCCATACCAGGGGGGAAACCGTCGCCCTCGGTACAATAGGTTGGGTCGGGTTAGAGCTTGAAAAAAAAGGTCACGTTGGGCCGGAGCTTAAGCTAATTGGACCCGTCAGGCTCTGTTGAAAAATTGGGTCTGTGGCCGGGATCTTATCCAATGCTCACGCCGGTGAGACTTTAAGAATGGCCAAAGTTTGTCATTTTTGAAATTAAAAACTGTCACTAACACGATATACTAATGGTGGTTTTGAGAATCAAACCAACTGATCCGTTTTCGACTAACTTTCTCGCTCGGAATACGGTGGAGGCGGATCGGAGTGAATGGCGACGGATTCGTACGGAGGTGGAAGTTCTTCAACCGGCTTCCGGTCAGCAGACCTTGATCGAGAGGGAGTCCGACACTGCTGCTCGGCTGATCGAGCGCGATTCGCTAAAATTTCGCGCACGGCTGAAAAAAAAAGGTTTTTTTGTGATAAACTGATACAAATTTTTGTTTCCACTTTTTATTCGAAGGAAGAAAGCATAGCTTGTTTTTCAAAACAAAATCCTGTCTAGCTTACCTGGTCTACCGAGAAGTTCTTGCAATCTATTTTCGGGACATCTTTGGGAGCTAAAAGAATTAAAAGGTTTTTTTTACACTAGAAGTGTAAATGCGACAAATTATCTTTAACTGATTTAAGTTTAAGACAATGGCAAAGTTTTCAAGCCTAAATTACTGAATTTTGGTGACAAAATGAGCTCAAACAATCATGATGTAATTGGTCATAGGAACTTGGTACATTTAATAAGATGATACTTTTTTCAACTTAAGAGAACTAATTCGCATAAATGAAACACCTAACTCCTTGTTTAGCTTCAGTAATTTTATTTCTCAAGTTTGGCATTGTGAAGATGAAACGACCTGTAAATTTAACGACCATCTCTTTGTTAAAAGAAAATCTTTTAACTCCGGGACACAAATGAATCATTCACCGTGATGATGGAAAATCTTTCCGCGACTTAATTTTACTTTGAATTATATTTCAAAATTTGATATGAACCTTTTATTATTCATTTTCATTCAAAAGGAACTAACTTTTTAACACGGGAAACTTTAAATGAATTTTTTTGTATCGGAGGATTTAATGATACCAATTATTCAATTTTTGATACTAAGTCTGGTCTTTTAAAGTATGTGGTCAATTTTAAATAGAAACTCAGAGAAAAGAAATCGTTGTTACCCAAACCACTCGTCGACCCTTCTCGTTGTAGCGATTTATAAAAGATATTGACGATGATTACATATAAGTGTGACTAAAGATGAGTTGTCACGGACTCAAAACCGCTCTTTAATACAACATCAACAGTAACTCGACATCGACAGTCCTGACCAAGTCTACTGCTCACCATAAAACGGATGCGACAACGAGTTTAATAAGAAATTTTCTATCTCAGTCATTTACACATCTGTTTACGTAGTGGTTGTGAGGCAGTGACAACTCACCTTTAATGATGAAAAGTTCAATCTAAGCTTAATTCAAATCGCACCGACTGTGAGATAATGGAGATAAAAAACTGCAAGCATCCTCTGTTTTAAGGTTCGTTAAAATGAAACACTGTTTTGAGTATAAGATGGCTGCGGGTATTTTATTCTCCCGAGTGCACTTTTTTTTTGAAAGAAAAATCGAACTGTTTACCAGACAGAACCTCTCTTTTACTCAAACTTCATAATAATTACGATTTGTGTGTCGAGTCTTAAAAAAATCTAAATGAAATTTACGCCAGAGCTCTATTTTAAAAGTATCACTCATGATCTCTTAAGCAGAATACTTTGTCAACTTACCTTCGTTTGATAAAAGGAAATTTTGTACTCAAATGATGATTTGAGCAGAGCCTTCGAATGGTGACAATGAAGACACGATAAAAAATAAAAAGTATGACCATTAAAAATAGAATGGTACAAGTGTACAAAACCACACTCTCTGTGCGATCGAATTCCATTTTGGTCGATTCCTTTGTGTTGATGAGGAACCGCAATTTCACATACACTTATTACAAGACAAACAAAAAATGTAAATCTGAGGATATTTTAACATACAAACAAAAAAATATTCTGACGGCTTTAACACAATATCATAAAAAATGTTTTAATTGTCTTTTTAGATGTAGAAACTTGAAGAATTATGAATTGAAAACACCTTCGCAGGTGCAATTCCAAGACTAGCGAAGATCAGGCGCACTCGCTGCACACTCGACAACATTTTTAACCTTGAAAATGGAGATTCTGCATGCATCGATGAATGATGTTGTTTTGTCTCGAGCCTTACTCGTTGCGCCATGCCATCTTGAGTTTTAAATAAATCTGTAGATTACAATGCAACAACAAAATATAAATAAAGCTCGACTAGAAATACCTTCCGCACACCATCGATATATAATCGTTACTATGCTGTGGCACACAAGAGCCTCGTTTGCACTTGCGTTTTACGCAACAAAATTTAGCAAGCAGAAGAAACAATTGAAGTCGTCTTTTTGTATCAACAGTGTTTGAAACACATCAGATTTCATAATCCGTAAATAAAAATGTATTTCAGTTTGACTGCGTTATCCGGGGATGGATTCGTTGCTTGCTGAAAATTTTTTATAATTTTGTACCAGAAACGAAATGAAGAAAAAATGAAGCAATGTGCGGTAAAATTAATTTTTATTTCGACTGTAAGGTACCACATTATGAAAACAAATTAATATATTTTTTAAAAGAGGAAATCTGTTTATTTCTAATGAATGCCACTCAATAAAAACAAAAGTTAAAATTAAACAAATAAACTTAACAAGTCTACAACTTATTAGCAACGGCAAGATGATTTCTTTTTCTTTTCTGTTACGTCAAGCTTAATACTTTCGTCATCGATTGCGTCATCACAAACCCGCCTCGCGTGAAAATTTTCAACGACCTAAAGAGTTGGTCAGCAAAGCATTTTCCTAATTTACAAATAATGGAGATTTTCGACAAAAAAAAAAACAAAAAAAAACTGAAAATTAATGGAAAGCAGTTTGTCTTGGTGGGTTGGTTGATTTTCTCAGCAATTATTTTCTAAATCGCCTCAAAGCAAATTATTAAAACCTAATTTTGAAAATATTATGATATCACATTAACTTTGAAATTTTCTGATCTAACCTAACTTACACCTATCCTATCCTATGTGGGTACTCTGGACTTACAAAATAGACCACTTGCTATAATGACAACTTGAGAAAGTCGACCTTTTAAAATAATACAACATGATCCCTCAAAACACATTACATTAAAATGTCAATTACGACAGAAAAATGTTAAAAATAATTTAAAAATCGTCGAAACGTTTTTTTGCTTTCCATTTGATTAATTCTTACAAAACTGAAAGTGCGTAAACTGGATTTTTGTTGGAAATTCATTTTTTTTTGAAAAGACATCGTTGAATGAGGCCCCCTTGTACATATATATAAAAAAAGTTTTACTTACGACACTGCAGAGATTCAACCAAAATCTGAACAAAACATTGTGTTATAAGATGAAACGACCTATTATGTTATTGAATTTCACCAAATCTAGCATCCCTGAGTCTTACCACTTTCAAAAGCATTGCAACGGCCTCGTTGATGTTCAGATCCTCTTTGGCCGAAGTTTGAAGCCAACCTACATTTGTAAAATACAGAAAACGTTTATGCAGTTTATAAGCGAACTTCATAATAATTTCTCTGTACATAACTTGCTAGATTAATAAACTTATTATTTCGCGAAAAACAAAATCATTTTTCAGCAAAAGCTGATGAAATCTTTTCGAAAACGTGACCTTGAAAGTCGTATTGCTGACAAATTTTCGTTTGGAGCTTGCTAGAGACCGTCGATGACTCTTGAATCAAATCACACTGAAATGATTTTGAAGTCGAACAGCTGTTTGTCAAACAAATCTTACATGCCGTTATTGCTATACTGTTAATTGTAGATAATACCGAATACAAACCAACCTGACCTAACCAACGGAAAAGGGGCTAGGCCCACTTTTAAACAAAATTAGAGCTGTTGCCTTCTTTTATATAAAGCAGAGTTGCTGGATCTGGAGGAATTCTCTAAAATCGGAGCTTTTTTGCGTTGAAAGGAGACGTATTATAGAACATGCAAAGATTACCTCGGATTTCAGAGAACACTTTAATAACATTTTTGGCGACACTGTCTATAAGTGAAGGTCAAAAGGTAAAATTCGAATTACAAGGTTTTAGTTTTGTAGTTTAACCTTGTTTGCCAGAAGAAGACACGGAATTTTTTCTCCAGTTGTATCTCGAACTTTTTCGTCAACTTCCTCTTTCCACCTAAAAAAACAATTATATTATCTTTTCGTCGACATCTCTTATTATCTGCTTGTTTTTTCTTTCATTTTTGTTTTTTGGCAAGGGAGTTCTCGTTAACGAACAGAGAGGCCATCACTATTTTTTGCTTATGGGCAGCGCTAGATAATATTTTCAAAATGTCGATTTTGAAATATCTAAAACACATTTAAAAATATTTTACTTTTGTAAAAATTACAATTAAATCTCCTCAGCGCGAAAAAGTTCTATCAAATTATTGCACACCAAATGAGCATCAAAGCTGATTTTGATTTCAACCTGATTGCGGCTTCCAGAGTCTCAGCTCGCGTCAGATCGGCAACAATAAAAGCCCCAACTGCGTCCCTGTAAAATGACCTGGACAGTATGCTGTAGCGGTCTTGCCCTGATTAAAAATTGTGAAGTTAACTCACTGAAAGAATTTCAATTCTCCATATTTAGTTTTTGGGAGAAAACGAATCACGTACCGGCAATGTCCCAGAACTGTAGATGTAAAACGAAATCTTCATCCCAACAAACAACTTTGGAAAGAAAATCGGCACCAATCGTTGCTCTATTGGAAAAAATGAGTTTTACAGCCAGAGAAAAGAAGAACATTGGTCAAAGCTGTCCGTCTAAAAGCAAGAAACCTTGCTAGGTAGACATCTACGTAAGCATCATTTCAATTCCACCCAAATAAAGTGATCTATACAATTAAAAGTCTGCAACTCTTTTTGAAAAAGGCAACTATGAATTTTTTAGTAAATTTGTGATACTAAGAATCGAATTTAATCTGTAAGTCCAAATATGAAATTCCAAACTTATCAAATTGACACAATGTCAACAATTACATTGAGAGTAAACAGATAACCAATAATGATTATTAATTTTCTGATGAAAATTAGAAACTAACCGGTAAGAATGTGAAAAAGTGTTTTTGACATATCGTCGGATGATAGACGTTTTTCCAGTCGAACTACTTCCAATGACCAAAATTTTGCAAGTGTGTTCTCTCATCGCCTGAAAACAGCACACCAGTTCAAAAACTCATGACGTTCGGAGATGTGTTATCATATTGTCGCAATGTTATTTTGTCGTAAAAAAGCAACTGGGGAGGGATCCCAGTGCCCCCGGCAAGGCTAAGTGCCTTTCCCTTAATATATGTTAGGTTAGAATAGCTTGTATTTTATTTTTTAGAAGCACAATTATTTTTGCGACATTTTGAAATATGACTCGTTGGGAAGGTTAGGCCGTCGTTGAAACAAAAGTGAAAATGTTTATTGTTAGAAATTCACGAAAGCTTCGGCAAAATAAAATAACTCATTTGATTGTAAATTTATGCAGAAAAATCGAATTCTAATAATGCTAGGAATCCTCGAGACTAAGCTTAAAGCACAATGTGGCTTATTCTAAACTCAACTCTGTAAAAAAACGTTTATGAATTAAGCCAGTAGTGAGATTAAAGTTTCATGATGAATAAACCCGGCCCAGCAAAGGTCTTCGTCTTTTCAAAGATGGCATTCAGCAACCAATCTCCTCCAGGCTTAATTCATTGGATGAGGAAAAAGATTTTTATGTCTCGTTACCTTTGGCGGTCTGTAAAGTTCTCGGTGAGGCAAAAATAGGGTTGAACGAGCCGCAGATTGCTGCTCATCAAATATCATCGCGTCCTTGTCTGGGTTTTCACGAGAAACGTTGTCGAGGCTTGAAAATTGGACAGAGAAACTTTCGGAACTCTCGTTGTGAACAGTTTCGATGGCATCCCAGTTTAAATTGTCATCATTCGTGGCGGTCTCCTCACTCCAGAACTGGTTTTCAACGATGGTGTCGACGGAGCAACTGTCGTCAATGATGGAGCTCTCGTCATCACGACCAGTTTCTGTTAAAAAGGATTCATTTGCTTGGCAACCCATTTCGTCCGTGATGGAAATTTGTTCGACGATTTCATCCGATAAACATTCAACTTCTTGGGAAGAAGGAACGATTTTCTCCTCTGTACTATAACTGTCACAATTTTCCTTAAAAAAACACTCAACCTCCTCGTCACGTCTTTGTATCAAAGATCTTTCAACTTCAGTCGTTGACATCTCATTTAAACTGTCATCATCGCTAACAAGCTCTCGCCCTGGTTGATTTAAAATCAAGCAGGTTTCGTAATTTTCTTTACTATCGACACTCGTTTCGTGGGTCGTTTCCGGTTCGTTGTTTATGACCTCCTCGAGTGCGTCTTCTTCCCGACATGGAATCAAATCTAGAGTTTTGTTAGACAGGTACATGGTAGGCGCCCTGCTGTCTGCAAAGGTGTCGTCTAAATCGATTTGCCGCTCAGTTGAGAAGCTGTCATACCTCGACAAGTACTGATTCACATTCGATTGACTGCGGGACTTTGAAGACAACGAAAACTTGAAGCCGTTATCTGTGGAGGTGACGTCAAAGGTGCTTGTGGCCAAAGTCTTGGAGGAGGTGGCAATGTTGATGTTATCGCCGTTCACAGATATAGAAAACAGCTCATCAACATCGAGGTCATTTGTCGAGATGGAAAATTTCAATTCTCTCCTCGTCAGGTTGTTCTCAGAGAAACTCCTTCCAAACTTGACCTGTGAAAGGCTCGACAACGACTCATCCGATCCGTCGTGGTTGACTTCTTCGGATTTATCGAATAAAATTTTTGCGACCGGCTCCTCGATCTCTTCCGTTTCAACGTCTTGCTCTTCATACGTCAATTGATGGTCAATATTTTCGGGGTTTGGGCTTCGTCTCGACAGATCATCACACAAAGCAGGCGAATCAATTTCACATCTCGAATCCTCTACTGGATTGGTCTGTTGCTGAAACAAGCGCTCGATTTGTGCTTTGCCGTGACTCAAGATCTGTGAAACCTCGGTCTCGTTCAAAATTTCCGATCGCTGCTCAAAGTTCGAGACAACATCTTTCACGCATATCCCTAAATTATCGTTAGAAACTGTTTCTTGCTGACTGGTGTCCGGTTGGATGAAGGCAAGGCCTCTCTGACGAAAAACCTTCCTAAGTTCATTTTCATTCGCAATCAGAGGGTGCTCCAGTAAGCGTTCTGGAAATTCTTGTTTCATAACAGTCCTGGTCTGATTACTTCTGAGTCTTTCATCTTTCTCAGTTTCATTCGAGAATGCTAAAACTTGATTAATAACGTCATTCACGATCGTTTCCAGAAACTTTTCAGGATTGTCTCCGCCGTTGTCGTCCGTAGAAGGTTCTAGACAATCAGATCGTGGCATAGACTGGCTAAGGCCGGTCGGACACATCTTGGAAAATTCACTGAGCGCATGAATTTGAATTAGGCTGAGAGCATCGTCCACATTCAGATTCTGATCTGTCTTCAACTGTCGACGTAAGATCGGAAACATCTGCTCGATTTGTAACGAATCGCTTCGCTTGAAGTTGTGTAGGCATTCGAGAAGATCGATGATTTTCGTGAAGTTTGATCGTTTCTCAATGTGATCTTCTTGCAGTAAGAAAGCGATTTTTTCCAGATCTGTCTTGATATCAGTCAGTGTGTCAAGGAACACGGCCGAGGAGACGGTCGAACTTTGCTGGGCCGGGATGGCCAAATCGGGTCCATTCTGACTTACCTTTTGGTCAATTTCCGAACACGAAGAACTTGCAGCTCTTGCATCGGACGTAAAGTTTTTGAACAGACTTTCATCTGCATCGAAATTTTCATCGAGATCCAAGCCATTGAGACTTTGATGTTTTTTTATTTTTACATTTTCATCATTTGCTCCCCTGCGTTCATCACTGTTAAAAATAAACGGATAGACATGACTTGGCGAATGTGCAAAATGTCGAACACAGTAACTCAATTTTTTTGTCGAAACCTAAACGATCAACCACCGCTTTCAAAAAAATTAAACAGCTTTTGGATTTACTGGTTTGGGTTAGGAACTATTTATTGTGAGGAACCATTTGGTTACCAACCAATTACAGTAATTTTCTTACTAACCTTTTTTAACATAATTAATGTAAATGATGTAAAAATTGCCTCAATTTTGAGCAAATTACGCACTCAAAAATTTAAGTAGGAACAGAGCTCTTGGGTCTAGAGGCTAGGGTAAGCTAGATTATGTTAGTTATTATCAGGTCAAATTCAACAATGGCGTATTTTATTCATTCGACAAGTCACACAATCGGCAAATCTTTGAAAGGATTTCATTATCATGAAATGAATTTTGATAATACATGTACAGATCGATTAATTTTCCAAACTCTCATTAACTCTTTCCAAAGGAATGATACAGACTTCAAACGTCAAGTGAAATTTGCATTTTAAAAATGTTCAGTCAAAACTTAATGCAATTAGTGATCGCTTTTGGTAACTGTGATAAAATTTTGTGCAAAAAGAAATGATTGTTTATTGTATGAAGAAGAAGTGATGGCTAATCTAGATATCTCATAATTGGAATTTGAAAAATGCTAAGCTAGTTCCCTTGCTGAATGTCAACTTGGTAGCTAAAAGCTAGCCCAGATGTGATATTTTATGTTTTTTAAGTTTCTTTGAATCAAGAACCAACCTCCTTTTAACACGAGTCTTCGATTTGTCTCCATGAACGGCCACAAGTTTTCCTCCCTCAAAGAATTTCAAAGTAATTTCTGACAATTTTTCGATGATACGGCTTTCTTCACTGACAATCACGAAACCTTCCTCGTTGCGTGTCGACTCACTATGAAAAGATACCGCACTATAAGACTGTCTATTCATTTGAATTTCATTGCTAATGCCTAGGTAAATTGTCTCACATTGTTGGCATATTCAAGCCTGCTAGATTACTGTAAAAGATGCAAAGAATGGTTGTCATTTCCATCAAGAAATATTTGATATTCCATCAACGAAAAAACATTTTATAGATAATTTGTGTCCCAGTTAAAGCAAGAAAGATGTTCGGTCGCGACTTCTTACTACTCATATCAACTATTATGAAATGATAGAAATTGAAAGATGCAGTGATGATTGACTTTAATTTTTTTTCAAACCTTTGCTTTTGCGAGGACGCTGATTGACGGTCATCAAAGCTGTCAATTGACCCTTCATGTGGCAGCGCGGCATCTCCGATTTCAAAGTGAACATGATCTGTTCTGTCATCGGCTTCTTCAGATTTCTGAGCCAGGTTTGGAGCTACGTCGGGGATCTCTGTCTGACTGTGGTCCGCAGATAACCTAACCGACGGTTTTTCAACAGCATTAGCATCCGCACTTTCTACTTCTGGAATATTTGATATCGGACATGATTCCAAAAGAAAAGTCTCATCAAGGATCTGACCAGTAAGACATTCTTTTTCTTCTTCAGGTGATTTCTTCAAGTCTGATTTGGCGCCAAGCATTTCCGAATTATCTTCTTCTTCTTTAGTCGCTTCCAAATGGATGTTACTACTAACTGGACAAAAAAGTTCTGCTTCTGAGGGTGGTTGTAAAAATTGTGATTGGTCATCGAATTCACTGTGTGGGTTTTCGAGAGCTTCTGTGTCCCCTCCTTCATCTATATCATCTAAGCCCGTCACTGCTTTGGTGTCATCAGTAATTGTGATTTCTTTGTCTAGCTTGTGATCCTCGGTTACTGTCAGACCCGCAACTTCTTCCTTTTCAGACTGAAGCACATCCATTGCTTCCACTGACTCGGAATCAAATACAGGTGGGGTTGATATCACCTCTTTACTACAATCCTGAACTAGATCTTTGATCTCTTGACAATGGTCATCTTGTGGCACACTTTTGTTAATTTCAAGAACACACTTGCTGTCATCCATCTTCTTCTCTTCTAATGTTTTTATTTGGTCTTCATCGCCTTTGACAATTTCTGTTTCTTCTATCAGACTTTCAGGACCTTTCTTACCTTCTTGCTCTTCAAGGTGAGAACTGCCAGGCTCTGAGGATGGAGAGCTCAACCTTTGATCCAGGGATTTTTCATCTTCTCTTCCTTCCTCTTTGTGGATGACAGCAACAATCTCTCTGCTATGTAAAGTATTTTTATCAGGTTCAAGTAATTCTTTTTTGGTTGAAGGGAGAACTTCCACCCATTCATCTTGTGCCACAGTCTCACAGGGTTTCAAAACGGTGCCAGTTTTTTCTGAATGGTTTTCACCTTCACTTGTTTTGACTGGGATATCAGTTTCTTTCACTTCTATGAAAGGTTCTGGCAGGTTGAAGGACTGATCATAATTTTGGCTTTTCCCTTCAATTCTGAAGCTGTTTTCTTCATCAAGTTCTTTCTCAACAGTTACCTTTTCCTTATCAAACTCCTGTTGAGCTTTAAGACTTTCTTTAGTAGTTTCCACATCCTCTCTTTTGACCTCTCTTTTGACCTCGAGTTTTCCTGAAGTTTCTTTTTTGTCTTCTCCAGTTATCATTTCTTGGTTATCAAACATTTTTGCTGACACATCTTCATTCTCACTCACTCCAGAACCAGCATCACAAAGATCTTTGTCGAGTTTTGTGTCATCTTTGTCTAAATCTAACCTTAATTCTTGTGAATCAATGTCTTCCTCTTTCTCATTTTTTGATATCTTGCATTCCTGTGTCATCTCAGGTAAGATTTCATCATTTACTTGTAATTCTGAAATCTTCATACTTTCAAGTAACATTTTTTCTTCAAGTTCCTTCAAAATTTCAACTTGGTCCCTCGGCTGTTCTTCCAAACATGAAACCTGTTCATCTAAGTATTCTTGTACTTTGTTGATAGATTTGGGACCTCTAGCCTTTCCTTCTTGGGAGTAACCTCCTTCATTTTCCTTTAAAGGAACTCCAGTTTTTTGTTGCTCACTAAAAGTTTCTTCTTGAACACCTGAGGATACACTACTCTCTGTTGTGCTTTTCTTCAGGGGGTTTTCTTTATCAATCTCACCTTCTTTGACCTCTTCCATTTCTATACCATGGGTACTTTGCAGTTCTTGCTTCAGAGCTGATTCTTCACCATCAGATTGAATTGTGCAAATAATTGAAGTCTTCTGTGTTGGGATAATTGGATCTTCAGTTCTTTCTTTTTGCTCCTCGGATATTTCTTCTTGGTTTACACTTGGCCCAGAATTGCTATCAAGGGATTTCTTGTTTTTTTCTACTAGTCGACTTGCTTCACATAAATTCTCTGGTGAACTTGTAGCTTCGACTTCCTCCTCAGATGTGTCCTCTGTTATTTCACTTGTGTCAGATTCATGGTGAGGTTCCGTGCTTTCAGAATAATCCATCAGAATCCTCCCTTGTTTTTCACCCTCAATAATTTCTTCGTCAGACGAGCCCTCCGTTTCTTCACTAGAGTCAGACCCTCCAGAGTCTTTTTCCCCTTCTACAATTATTGCTTCCATTTGTGTGAAAGTTGTTTTGTCATCTGATATTTCCATATCATCCAATTCTTCTGACGTTCCATCTGTTTCTTCACTCGAGTGAGTCTCCAAAGATTTATTCTCTTCATGAACAATGTCTGGTTGATCTCTCAATGTTTCATTAGCTTCTTCTTCGTCATCTGAGCCTTCACTTGTGTCTGAGCTGATTAAACTTTCAGGGCTCGTTTCTGTAAGTAGGTGTCTTTCTTCAAAAGTGTTTGATTCAATCTGTGAACTTTCTACTAGGATTCCACTCTCAGTTTTGGGTTCAGCTTTATATTTTTCTTCCTCGTCACTTGAATTTGGCCTATCAAGAGGTTCAGTCATTGCCATTGTCTTTTCTTTTTCAAATGCTCTGTTTTCAACTTGTATACCGTTTGCATCTTCTTTCAGATTGATCCTCACCATTTCATTCTGATTGTGTTCTTCTTCATCTTGAGACGAGCTTTCGGTTTCTTCACTAATTTCAGACTCATTCTGATCTGAGCTGGTTTTCTCTTGCCTGGTCTCTCTTTCAGTATTCTTTTCATCCTTTAGAATATTCTCTGATATTTCTTCTTCATCGAGATCTGTTTCTTCACTTATTTCTGAGGTTTCAAGCGTGCAAGGTTGTGAGTCTTTTTTAATGTGATGTTCAAGAGCTTCTTTTTCAAGGGCAACCCCACCATCAATAAGCGAGGTCTGATTTGACCCCTTATGACTTTCCTGTCTTGTTTCTTCTTTTTGATGTTTAAAAGCATCACTCTCAAGGAAGCTTCTTGGCATTTCTTCTTCATTTTCTTCCTCCTCAACATTTTCATTTGTAGTGGTTAAGAGTTTGTACTTCCAAGGTTCTTTTTCTCCAGCTTCAAGATCTTCTTCATCTTCATATGATGAAGTACTACTCATATACTCATCATCACTTTCTTCTTTGACCTCTTGACCTGTATCTAAGCTTTCCGCCTTGTCTGAAGATTCAGAGGTCTCTTCCTCTTCTTGCTCAGGTTTGTTATGTGCCTGATTATGTTTGTTTTCATCACTATCCTCCTCTGACTCTTCTGTAGTGTATACTTTCTCACATGGGTCTCTCCCCGTGTCACTTTTGTCACGAGTTAAATGATCTGCATCGTCAGTTGGGTTGTCCTTATCTGCCTGAATTTCGATTTTATCCTTGGTCTGTTCAATTTCTAGGTTACTAAATGTGGGAACAGAGACAAGCCCTTCAACTGCTTTATCTGATTCTGAATCATGATGAAATTCTTCATTTGAGCTTTCAACTTCTTCTTCATCATCTGAATGGACTTCATTACTTGACAATTCACTTGTGGTTTTGGCTTCAGTATTGCACTTTTCGATCTTTTCACTCCTTTGGAAGTCCGACTTCTGCCCGCCAGGAGACTCGTCTTCACTGTCTTCATCACCTTCACGCTGGTCGCCTTTGTCATCTTCCTCAGCATCATCACTCTGTTCCTCTCTGCTTGCTGCCTCACTTTCATCATCATCATCGTCATCGTTATCCTCAGATGTTGACGTTTCTGACGATGTTCCAGAATCTGTCTCATTGTCTGAATCTTCAGTGAGATCCCTGTCTGAGTCTGAGCTCAGTCCTTTTACTAATGTAGCTTCCACTTCGTGTGTTTTGACATTCATACTTTCGTCATCAGTTACTTTTTCGACAATTTTTGGTCTTCCTGTACTTATAAAATTTCTTTTCGGCTGCTCACGACTTTTTGTCTCGCCCTTCATCACTGAATGAAGTGTTGTTTCTTTCTCCAAAAGTGGTTTACTGTCATCTTTCGGTTTTTCTTTTAATTTTATGTGATCTGTCTTCTGATTTCTCGTCTTTTGAGGAACTTCTGTGACAGGTACAGAATCTGTCCGTGCCTGATTTTCGATTTCTGTGAGAAGAGGTTTCTTTTCCTGTCCCATGTTTCTTTTGCTCTGTTCACCTTTGATTTTAATCTCTTGTTTATTAGGGGAAGCTGTTCGTCTTTTTAATCCAGAAATTGATTTTGTATTTCGACTAGGACTTATTAACTCTTTGGAAAAGACTTTCATGCCACCTGTGATTGTTGAGGAATCTCTGATGGGAGACTTACCTGTTCGACTTACTGCCTCACTGACAGATTTTGACCTGAAGGCTGTTGTTGGTTGTCGCAACCTCTCTATGGTTGCCAAAGTTGCAATGGATTCTTTCTTCACGGAAGAAAAATTTTCGACACTTTTCGTTTTATCTCTTAGGCTTGTCGATTTTTCAGTTAAGGTGGAAAGATTCTCCTGTGACAAAATTCTCTTTCTTGATTGCTGAGAAGAAATATGAAATGATTCCGGTAGCAAAGCTTCAACACGCTTGCTCTGAAATTTCTCCTCGTTTCCTCCATTCTTTGTTTGAATCGTTGATTTCTTCACTACAGGTTTGGCGAAAATAGGAATTTTGCTTCTCTTTTTTGTACTGTCCACTTCCGGTTCATCATTTCCTTTTGGTGCTTGAGTGATTTGATCTCTCTTCTCATGAGACGTGATGAATTTCGTGACTCCGGCACCATGTGCATGCTTAATTTCAACTTGATTAGCTAGAGGTGTGTCATGTCTCGAAGGTGGCTCATCCCCGGTTTTTCCTCCCGTTTCTCCTTTCAATGGTTCCTCAGATTCTTGTTGGACAATGTCTTGTTTTATCTTTTCCTCCACGTCTAACTTCGTCTTACTTTTTTTTGTTTTTAGTTTCTTTTTCCTGTTTTCTAATGTGGCCGTTTTCTCGACAGAAATTAACAGTTTTTCATTGACCTCAGAAGATAAATTCCCTTCGTTATCTTGAGTGACATTTTGCACAATCTCTTTCGCCTTCTCAGTCCTAGTTCTTGTTGCCTCACTAGATTTCTTCCTTTTCTTCTTCTTGTTTTTCTTCTTTTCTGAATCATCATCGTCAAAATCAGACTCGGCACTCAAATTAAGATCAGCGCCAACATCAACAACACTCCTTTGTTTTGCAACACTTGGTTTCTCTGCCACTTGAGGTTGACTTGAATCCGTGATTTCAATTATCGCATTGTTGGTCACCTGTGTTGGCATCATGTTGCTTTTTTTCTTAGGGGATTTTTTCTTTTCTTTTTTCACGTCGGCATGTGTCTCAATAATCGTATCATGCACTACCAGGCTTTGTGGGACAAGATTGATTTCTTGTGGCTCAATGATGTCTTGACTGGAGTGTGCGTCAGGGTCAATTGGCTTCTTTCTCTTTGAGTTTTTAATCTTTTTTACTGTTGGGTCTTCACTCATCTGGTGAGCACCGGTAACTGTTGGTTCAATTTTGACTGTCAACAGCTGATTAGTTGATAAGTCCTGAACTTGTACCCTTTCAACAACTTCATCAGTGTTGACAAA
>LR034824.1:579-12047 GCA_900607525.1 Apocyclops royi
TGACTTTGATGAAAATAGGTTTGATGAAAGTGGCTTCGATGAAAACAGATACTTCCATCAATCTATGCTTTTCCTTGCATAACCTAGGTGCAAATGGGGCAGCAAGGAAAACAAAAGAAAAGGCTAACCTAGACTTCCTGATAAAAAATTACAAGGATATTGTGAAATTTTCTAGACTCAGGAAGTGTATATTTTGAAACTAACGTTTTTAAAACACTCTTATATTCGCGTTTTCGGTTTATCGGCTTAATTTTATCATTCGTCTGCACCAACTCACAGACATGGTTTGGCTGTCGGGGCGATGACCATCTGGTTGACCAAGTTTTTCATGATTCTCACCTTTCCACTGTCATTCCCGATCTCGAAAATTCTCGACTTCATTCTCGGCCAGGTACCGGTGTTATAAAAAATTATGATCTTAACATAGGTACGACTAAAGCCACGGTCGAATAATCACTACGGTGACCGAACGAAGCAAGTAGTTTAGCAAGTTGTACAAATGCCGATAATAATACACATTTGTGCAACAAGCTAAAGCTATAGTTTCGCATGACCATATACCATATTGGTAATGTGACTGTGGCTTAAGCTGTCCCACTTCACAAAAAAAATTATCGTAGTTACAAACTGGTCCAGCTTTTCAATCGTAACATGAATTTTTGCGTAAAATAACTAACTTTGACTAGAGCAGTCAATGTTTAAACGAATTACGATTGAAAAGTTGGACCGTTTTATAAGTAACTAAAATTTTGCTTTTTTAATGAAGTGGGACAACTTAGTCGTAAAATACGATCGTAATTTTTATAACTTTGACTAGAGGTCTCCTTTTCAAACTAGCAGTGGGCATGGGCTGGTTTCTGTAAGGCTCGGACCGAGTCGGGCTGACAGAAAAATACGTTGTCCCGAGACTGCTCGGCTTTTTCATACAATAATACTTTGCCCGGCTCGTCCGCGCCCACACTAGTCACCAGTAGTGTGTTTAAATTCTAAGTAAAGGGGTTAAGCAAACTAATCTTTACCTTGTAAATCTTGGAATCATCCCTGCCATTTCAAACCTCCTAGCTTTTTATTTTGTATAGTAAATAAGTGTCCAGGTTTCGTGTTTTCTAAGTAAGCTTAACCGGATAATCTTTTGATTAAAGGAAATGGGAACTGTCTATGACAAGAAAAGGCTGATTGAACTTTTGAACGTGACCCGCGAAAAGAACGACTTGGAAAAAGAAGAGGTGGATATCGTCACCGGAGCTCTGGTAATTTTTCCGCGAAAATGCACGTCACAAATATACGACGTGTCGATTTGAAAATCGTTTAATTTACTAATGAGGACAGCTGGTCAGGCCTATATAGGCAGCTTTAGGCACTATTCCTACTCTCTGGTTTTGCTAAAAATGTGTCTTCAGCTTCTACAGGCCAAAAAAAGAACTCCAAATTATGAAAATTATATCGTTTAAGTCATTACAGTTTGAACTCGTTTAAAGTTTAAAAAAAAACTTAAAAGTTAATTCCGCCAGAAGATACTTGGAAATTGGCTCTCAAAATAATTTCTACCAATGTTGGGTTAGGTTAGGTTATGATTAGGTTAGGTATCAACTCACTTGCTCCGGGTTTAGCTTGGCCATGGTTACTATCTAACTTTCATATTTTGCAAATTAAATGGAGCCAATCACTAAAACATAGTCTGCTTGAGAAGCCAATCAACTTTTTCAGATTTACAAAGAGAAGACAGTTAGGGATGTGATGACCGGTCTCAGCGATTGTTATCTCCTAAGTATCAAAGCTGTCTTGAACTTTGAAACGATGGCGGAAATTAAAGATAAGGTAAGACTGTATCTGCGAAAAGGCACGGACATGAAAAATTGTCGGATGGTATGATGAGTTAATCTCACACAATCAAAATTTTAAATCGTTGTAATGCCAAATTATCGCAAAAAAAGTAATTTGTGATTCCGGAGCAGGATCAGTTGGTTATAGCAGAGTTAAAAAATACATTTTTGAGGTAATATGAGATTGCGATAATATTACATTGCGACAATTTGATTGATGATTGATCTGATCATTTATATTTCATGAAATTGCAAAAACCAAAACTCTTATATGGTCAGGATCTGTTAAGCATTTATTTATCGGGTTCAGACTGTGGCTCGGTGTAGTTTAAAGTCCAGACCTAACTAGGGATGGGCAAGGGTCGGATATTTCGGGTCAGGAATGGAGCAAAGTCATGTTTGCCGTACAAATCAAATTTTTAGCTAAACCCAAAATATTTTTAAGCATATTCAGAGCTGACAAAAATATAATAATGTTGGGCTACTTAATATTTAAACAGAAAATATTTCATCAATTCCTATAACTTGTCTCTTCTGAGCATCTACTTCAACTGACCCTAATCACAGATTTCTGACCTGGGTCAGAATAAGTCAAAAAATTATTGACCTGTAGTCATTGCCATACCTAAAAGCAAAAACCCACGTTACGATAAAAAGCTGGACCAAATTATATAAATGAAACTTAAGTTTTTTGATCGAAGTTTGGCAGCATAGTCATTTCATACGATCGTATAATATGACTAAGCTGTCCCACTTCAATAAAAAGCAAAATTTTCAGCACTACTAAACTGGTCTAGCATTGCAGTTGTTACATGAAAATTGCGTAAAATACGTTTTATAACATTAACCACGGCAGAAGTCAATGTAATAAAACTTATTGTACACAAAAATCCACGTGTAGCTAATTTTATAAAGTATTTACGCTCGTAAATAGAATAGAATTAAGAATAAAGGTTATCTTCCAAGAATGTGCCGTTTCGCGAAAACACCAGAAACTGTTTACATATACAATTAACTGCTGGCACCAATTTTATAAAAAATTACGATCGCAAGAAACAATATTAGAAAAAGAAATTTTTGGTTCATATAAACTGGTCAAGCTTTTCAATCGTAACTTTAATTTTTGCGTAAAATAGCTTTCATAACACTAACTACTGACATGAGTTTTCATGAGTCGGGTCATACCCAGCCCCATCCCTACACCAGACTAACTTCATTGTTTTCTTAAATTTCTTAAGGGATATTCACGAATTCCTGTGTATGAAGGACACAGGAGCAACATCGTATATCTCCTCTTTGTCAAGGACCTCATGTTCATCGATCCTGATGACAATATGCCACTGTCGACCGTGTGTGAGTTCTACAAGGTAATCTCTTACCTTGACAACAGACACAGTGATCTGATATTTGATGAAATATCCCAAAAGAAAAATCCCATTTTCTAAAAGAATTTGCATAATTATAAGTTCTATTGGGGAAAATTAATGCGCATCAAATCTAAGATCCCAAAGTGCTGAATTTAATTACTCAAGAAAGGTTGCGTGATGAAATAGAATGGAATGAATAAATAAATAAATGAAACACCGTGTATTTTCTATTCCAGACTAGCTTTTTATGAATCGCAATTTGTACAACTGAGTAATAGCAGCATTGGAAACTACTTTCCTTTAAAACATGACATCTTCAAAATATTTAAAAACCTTACGAAAAAAAAATCGTCATGGCATCAATAGCATAGAGTGTATGCATGATATAATGAAAACAATTTTTTTCAGAACGACGTTAACTTTGTGTTTCACGACACTACGCTCAACGTCATGCTAAACGAATTCAAATCCGGAGACAAAGGACACATGGCCTTTGTTCAGGTCAATAAGTTAACCCGTTTTCCCACATAAGGGGATAGTTTGATTAGAATCAGTGTGCATAAAAATTTCTAAGGTTTAAACGATGGTCCAACTTTTTAAAGCTATGTAATATGCTTTCTTATAAATGAAATATTACGAGTAATGATAGTTTGTTTGATTAATAAAATATTTAAAGTTTTTTTTATTAAATTGATAAGCTTCGTATAGGATGGTCTGGTTGTTTTTAAATTGTCTTATTTCAAATTGTCGTTTTTCCCACATTGTCGCAGTGTCAGTTTGTCAATTTTTCATTTTTTTTACTTTAACTAAACACAAAATAACCTTACCTAACCTAATCTATAATATGGCCATTGCGGCTTAAGCCCTGCCGGAGCATCATTGCAACACTTTGACACAGCGACAATATGGGAATAGCGACAGTATGAAACCTCGACATTTTTAATGTTTCAGGACATCATACAAACGGAAGATGGTGATCCAATTTATGAAACCATTGGTCTCGTGACATTGGAAGATATTATTGAAGAGATCATACAACAAGAAATTATGGATGAGAGTGACGTCATCACTGACAACAAAACAAAAAGGAGAAGAAAACGGAAGAACAGGTACTTGCTCACAGAGTTGCCAGATTTAGTGGAATTAACCTAAACTTGACTAGAACATTGCGTCCATTAAAAGTAATGAGTTTTTGGTGGAATTTTGAACTTATTTCTGGCAACCCCGCAAACCTGTCACATTCATGTGTATTTTAAACTAATTGTGTATAAGGGTCTTGTGTCTTGTGCATTTTCGTTTGCGCGATAACGCAACTCCCAAAAAAAAACGATCGTCCAACACAAAGATCTGAAATGAGCTAAGCATTATTTGTAAGCAGGCTCGATTCTACGCTTTGATCTGGCAAGATCTCTAATGAATTAAATTATTAGGCCACAGATTTCAAATTTTATGAAAAAAATTGAATTTTTGTCCAAAACTGTAATAAAAAATTGAAATTTTGCCCAAAAATGGAAAAAAATTTAATCTTGCTAAAATTCCCTTAAAAATTGAAAAAATAATTTTTCAATTTTTCAATTTGAAATCCGGGCCCTAGAAATTATTATCATAATTACAATTTATTAAGGGTAGAAGTATCACAAAAAAGTCATTTTTTAAGATAAAACCCGTCCTGAGACGGGTGGAAGCTCGAACCCAGGTACCAATGTTATAAAACTTATTTTTCGCGAAAATCCACGTTATGACGGAAAAGTTGGACCAGTTTATTAAAAAAAATTTGCCGTTTATATTAGTGGGACAACTTAGTCATAGGATACGATCGTTATCTTTTATCACATTGACTGCGGGTCCCTCCACTCCTAATGCGACTCTTCTTCCAGTCTTCCTTCCTTCCTTCCTCTGATGAATTTTTCTTCTTGCAGGGTACCACAGGAATCTCAGATACCTTTGTTTTTAACGGAACCTAACCACAGCAGCTATGTCTCGCCTCAAGCTTTGCTCGCAGTCTACCAATACCTGACAACTTCCATAGAGCCCTTCAAGAATCTATACATCAGTGACTTGGTACCAGTGGCGCTAGATCTGGTGGAATTACCTGCATTAAAACGAGAGTTTTTTTTGTGTTTTTTTAGGGTTTGTAAAAGACCATACATTCAGCACAGGGAGAATAGTAATGAAAATTCCACCAAAAAAATTATAAAGCATTTGTTAATATTTAAGAAAACAGCCAGTAGACATCAAAAGTCGTGGTTCAAATATGGGGAATTCCACCAGATCAAAGATAAATTAAACATCTGTGAACTAAAATGTCTATCTTTCACCGGTTTTATTGCCTCTGCTAAGCTTATTTAATTAAATCAATTGGAAGCATCGATATCGAATTTCCAGTAATCACCCTTAACTTTTTGGAGACAATTTAGCTGGCAAACAGTGTTGTCAGAAATGTCCTCGAAATTTCCCCAAAATCGGAACAAAACATTCTAGGCTCCTTTCATAGCCTCCATTAGCCACAAAAGTTTGCAGTTCTGACTTCAGGTAATTTCCCCAAATCTGGCAACACTGCTGGCAACCCTTGATAACAGTTGTGAGAGAGAACCATAGACTCTAAAGATACGTAAACCGCTCACAATTGTTATTTCAAAAAAACACTTTAAGGGTATTTTGACACCACATGCGGGATCAGAGCACTGTGACCAAAAATACTCATGTATCTATTTTTTGGTCACACTGCTTTGGTCTCGCACGTTGCCCAAATACTCCATTACATGGTAGCAGTAGAGGCAATTCAAAGCAAGATTTATAAAGCAAAGGTTGGTCACTTTGCCACTTTACTTGAGTGGACACATGGTTGATGAAATCATTCCTCATAAATTTTGAGACCTTTTTTCTCAAATACCTAGGTATTTTTATTCAAAACCTTTTCTCTCCATAAACTTAAATATCACTTGAAGTAAGAATACCAAAAAGAAATTTCTGTGAAAACTTAAATGTTTAAGATATGGCCTGCTTTAATTACTACCTGCGTGTGATGACATCATACAAAGATTATCAGAAAATTTGCTAAGTGGCCAACCTTTACTTTATGAATCTTTATTCAAAGTATTTTATGCATTTGCTTTAAAATTAATCATTGTTTTCTTTGCAATAAAAGAAGCCAAGGTAACTCTGTTTTACTTTCCAAGGTTCTCAAAAAACTACTCACGTATGACGTTTTTGTGGAGATAAAAGTGAAGAAAGATGATGATGCTCCCAAGGTAAGTAGTGTAAATCTTGACTATTTCAGTGCAAAAAAACATTTTTTAGTCTATTATGAGTAAGCTAGCTTTTTTTGAAGAAACAAGAAAAAAATATCTTTTTGTAAAAGAAATCATTACTTTCATAAAATAAACATTTTATTCTCTCAAACGTCGATTATAGAAAACAAATTAATTTCATTAAATGCGTTGATATGCTAGTGGATTTAGGTAAATAACAGTTTTGAAAAATGCACGAGTAAATGAGACCTTATTTATGCCAAATTCCATTGAATTATTTCTGCAGGAGGACTTATTCATTATCGAGAAGGGAAAGCCGATCGACTTCTTCATGCTGATCATCGAGGGCAGGGTGGAAGCCAACGTGGGGAAGGAGGAGTTGCTTTTTGAAAGTGGTCCTTTCACATACTTTGGACTTCAGGTAAAATGCTCACAAGTGGTATTGCCAGATTTGGTGGAATACCACGAACATAAAAAACTATGGATATTTTTATTTGCCTTTACTTAAGCAGTATTTTTAAAGATTCTGGTGGAATTTTGAGTATATTTCTGGCAACCTGGCATACTATAATCTAGTCTTACGAAAGATGATTTTAGTTTAATCGATAAAAATCTCAAATCTATTTCAATCATTGAATTCTTTGGTTTGTTGAAACTTATTTAGATTTCATCAAAACGTTTTGAAATAAAAATTATTGGAGAACTTTCCATCTATTAATCCATTTTAAAATTTGGTCTCAGGTGCTAACACAGCTGCTGGATGGAGGGTCCACCTCACCTGTTCTAGGTAAGACTTTTTTTCTCTTCGTGAAAAACATAAAGTCAGGTCGGATTTATATTTTTTTGTATGTAATTAAAAAGCACATTCATATTTTGAATTGTCACATTTCCCATTTTGTTGCAATGTAAATTGTTGCGTCTTAAAAATTCTATAATAGAATTTTTAACTTAAAAAAACTAATTAGCTCATCCTTATTAATGTTACCAGTAAAGCCCCTAGCTTAGCTAGGAAAAGCATAATCCCAAAGGCAGCTAAATCGGAATTAAGACCATTTTTAATTACGGCGAGATCTATTCTCACTTATAACAGTGTTGCCAGATATGGGGAAATTACCTAAAGTGGGAACTCTTAAGTTTTGTGTCTAAAAAGGTCTATTCATGGCTAATACAATATTTTGCTCTGTTTTTGGGGAAATTTTCACATACATTTCTGGCAACACTGCTTGTACATAATGGCCAAAAGCTGTGACCTGAACTTTTTCTGGGTGGACAGTACAATTCAAATGGATAGTTTTTTTTTCATTTTCATTTTTTTTTTCACAGAGATGAAAAATTTCGTCCCACCTGTTGACTCTCAAGGCTCGGACGCTCAGGCAAAGCTTCCTAATCACCTGTATATTCCAGATTATAGCGTCTGCGCTATAACAGGTGCGCCATTCTTAGTTAATACCAAATCTTTATAGTTTTTAGCACCATCCTAAGGATCTACCTAATAGCTACTTGAACTCAGCTTGAGACCTTTGTTGCTAGAAATGTTGTCAAATTATCACCAAAAACCGAAAAAAAACAGTGCATGTTCCATCCCGATTAAAACAAAAACTTTTAAGCTCCAATTTTACAAGATTCCACCCGATCTGGCAAATTTTCTTGAGATATTTGATGTATAGTCTATCGGATAAGCGAAGTCAGGTAGTTAAGATAGTTCTATAATGTACGATAAAAGATGGTCAAGCTTTCTAAGACAAGCTTTTCAAACATTTCAGATGTGATCTATCTAAAAATTGATGGGAAGACTTATCAGCGAGCAAGAAAAACTTCCATCATGAAGAGACCAGGTACAAATGTTATAGAACTTATTTTTCGCGAAAAAGCACGTAACGAGTGAAAGGCTAGACAAGTTTGTTGAAGAAAACAAAATTTTAGTTTCTTTTATACTGGTCCAGCTTTTCAAACGTAACGTGGATTTTCGCGTTAAATAACATTCATTAAATCGACTACAGGTACAAATGTTCTATAAAAATACGATACGGCTAAGCTGTCCCATTTGAATAAAAAATAATATGCTTGGCCAACTTTTCAATCGTAACATGAATTTTTGTGTAAGATAACTTTTATAACATTGACTAGGTATCAATGTTATAATCATGTTATGACCGCAAGATACGAGTAAGCTGTCCCATTGCCATGGTGTAGCTTATCTGTCATACCGTGGATTTTCGCGAAAAAGTAATTGTAATAAGATTGATAACAAGTGGACGTAAGAAAATGTTATGACAACAACTAAGCTGTTATGTTGTTATAAAGAATATTTATCAATTAAACATCACAGCTTTTATGTCGTACACTGGCTGCTGGTATAAAGATTTTAAACATATTCCAACTGTAGGACATGACTAAGCTATACAATTAAAAATATAAATTTTCATTTTTGTAAAACGGTCTAGGTTTTTTGTCAAGAAGTCAACTCTTTGATGTAAATAAACCAATAATCTAGAAACTTTTCAAGAAAATTAGAATGTTTTAACAAAATAATCATTTCACGGTGTAAAAAATAGATAATTCTACAAGTATGAATTTTTTTTGTCAAACACTCTAGCTTTGCAGCTTAGTCAAATTATGTTTCGAAAATTGATTGCAGTTCACGGTGACATCGATTTTGAACATTTCTTGAATGAGGATGCCGACCTGGTAATAAAACATTATCCTTACAAATCTTGACTTATCTTAAAAGTAGCCTTGTCCAAATTAAGTCAAGTTTGCTTATGTTTTTTGGGGTTGATTCTTGATTTTGATACAAGACGGGACTTTTGTTGCCCTATCATAACTGAACTTATCTTAAAAGGAAATCTATTTGAGATTAGCTGAGTGTACATTAATGTAGACTTTAGCTGGTATCTTTGTCTCATCTTAAATTTAAGATAAGAGAGGTAGAATATAATGAGAAAACATCTCATCTCAAACTTAAGCACAAAGATTAGCTTATATCAATTTGTGGACTTATCTGATTACTTTGATGATAAGCCAGTCCAACCTAAATTAATTATCAATTCAATGTTAGTTGCTAAATCTGTTGGAATTCCCTAAAAATACCTACAATTAAAAAATGAGGTTAAAAGTCTTATAGACAAAATTTTGGTCTCATCAAATTAAAATTTCAGAAAAACAACGCATCGGTGAAAAATGAAAGTAGAGAATTTTCACTTCGAAATCATCAGGTATCAATCTCGTATGATACCACTAAGGTGTCTCACTATCATAAAAAGTAAAAATGCCTTTATTACTAAACTTGTCTTGCTTTTTACTGGAAATTTTTTTCCCCGAAATCCGACAATAATAGATTGTGTAACATTGACTTCAGCTGTCACGATCTTATAATACAACTAAGCTATCCCACTTCAAAAAAAGCGGAAAAATATTATTGGTTATACAATAACATTGACTACTGTATCCGTCTTGAACACTGCCTTAGTCATTTCAGCTTATGTGATTGATTTCAGAATTTTGAAACGAAAGAGACCAAAATCAATTTCGCAAATTTGAACAGCGACGCTGCGAACAATGAAAAATAAGAGACGAAGATCAAGACTCAACTTTAGAGAGAATTTTTTTTCTCATGTCTCAAAAGAAACAATGTAAATAATTATTTGGCGTCAGTAAGGTTAGCTTTGAGTGGTTGCATTTGAATTGTTGCCAGAAATTAAATCGAAATTTCACCAAATATTTGAGTAAAATGTTACATTCTCTTCTTAAATCCTTTAAAAACTTGCTTATTTTTTAAGTTTTATTTTCAAGTAATTCCACCAGATTTGGCAACACTGCTCAAAGTCAAAATTTATTCTGTTTCGGTAAATAACGATGTTCACTCTTAATATCTACCCAATGGGATTTGTAAAATTCTTTTTTTGGGCCAATTTGATGAAATTATTATAAATACAGGTTGATCTATTAACTTTATTGAATAGTTGGCCCAATAAACACAAAAGAATTGACGGATTTAAAAGCCTCTAGCCTAAATTTTCTAACGTCAGCTCACTGCCCACACGCATCCGTAAGCTAGCCACGTTTAGAAATATTTTTTGACAAGTCGCACCTCCTCGGTAAAAAAAAGCAAAAATAATTATCAGTGAAACAGTACAACTTAATCGTGCGTTTTGGCGGGAAAAACCAAAATAGTTTATAATCTTAAACTTTTATTGTATACTCTTTAAATAACTTTTTTATACTTTAGTAACAATAAATGAAAAAGCATCTTTTACATGCTTCAGATATATGCAATTATTTGTACTTGTAATTCTGGTCTCTTAGAAAAAAAATGATACTTTTGATCATAACTAACTTGAAATTTGCATACAAAATTTTCTTTAGTTCTACAAAGAAAAGTTATTGCAGTTTATTGATAAAATATCTAATTTTGCGTTATTAGATTTTATATATTTTGTTTTTATCTTGCAAATAAATTACAATATGAAAGAAATCTCAAATTGTCTCAATTTTCGAATCGTAAGGTGACCAACCGTGAATTATGTAATATTCCTAAGGTGAGTTGTCACGGGCTCAAAACCATTGCGTAAAACGGAAGCGTTAATGACTGATATAGAAAAATTCCTATTAAAATCGTTGTCGCATCCGTTTTTCGGAGCGGTTTTGAGTCCATGACAACTCACTTTACACTTTCGTACGTTTACTCTTAAGTCGAGCGTACGAAACCTTACGAGAGTGCACAATAATTGATAACTCGAGTGTGTCGTTACGTCAATTTAACTTTGACTTAAAATACAACATGGAATGAATTGTGTGACGTTTATTTTCTAATTTACCATTTCTTTTCTATGAAAAAAACTTGAATATTTAACATTTAATCTTGTACAAATCAAAGAGCATTGTAAACAGTGTTGCCAGATCTAAATTTTTTTTTTGAAAATGAACTTTAAAACTTTTCTTGCTACAGTAGATTTTAAAAGATTACGTATATGTTCCCAATGTGGGGTAATTTGTATGAATTTTCTGGCAACACTGAATGAAAAAAA
>LR034902.1:0-29983 GCA_900607525.1 Apocyclops royi
TAGACAGGGCCCACAATCTTCCTGTCCCTACTGGCCCTCCAGCCAGTGGGGGCCCTTCCAATCCTTCTTCCTCTTCCTCTTCCCAGCATCATCATTAGTTTGGCCCACATCTTCATCAAGTGGCTCAACAACAGCTGCCTCCAACTCCCCCGTTGGATGCTAGGGCCCCTAGGAGGCCACAAGCAACTCCTTCTCCTCTTCCGCTCCAACCTGAGTTCAACCGTGTTTTAGTTTGGTTTGGAATCACTCATTCTGAACTGAGCCAGCCAGAGTTTTCATCAGAGCCCACGGTTCTGATGTCAATGATGGCTCACGGGTCAATGGCTACTCACCAATTCAGGGAGTACCTATTTAACCTGGCTCGGCATTTCAGGAACAGAGCTCCCCTTCATCTTCTTTGTCCATCAGGGCATCTACTTTCAACTGGTACACTGGGTGGCCCGGTACCAGTTGGCAGATTGTCCGGATATCACTTGTGATATCCCCCTCTCCGCATTAGCGGCTGAAGACGAACATCCGCCTATATGGACATCGCCACCCTATCTTCAAATCGTCCCGGGATGGCCGGAGCCCGTCCCCATTATCTACGTCCAGGCAACGTGCTGGCTTTTGCCAGGTCCACCATGCCCAGACGAACGGTTGCATAACCACCTCCTGCAACAACCTCTTCTGTGGCACCAAGTTCAGGCCCTCCTGACCTTGGACCACCTGGGCTTCCTAGGCTTCGACCAGGAGTTTCCTCCAGTGGCTAGGGAGCTCCCAAAGCTGCTGCGTACCTACACAGAGGCTTTGCACATAGGCCCATCTCATACAACCCGGGCCTGTGGCATTTCACGAGAGGCTGGCACACCATCCCCAGCTTCACGCCTGGGCCCAAGGAGCGTGGAATCCAGATAGCAGACATAAACATGCCCAATGTTTAATCTGTTATTGAGCGCACGCCCAATGCGCTCAGGTCTCCAAGAAAAGCGAGTCTTTTCTTCTCTTCCATCAGCAACATTGCTTGATATGTTTTTCTTCGCGCACACCATGCGCCCCAGCTCACTTGCACTTTTTTCTCCCAATGGCGTTTCGCTTGTTGAAATAAGCTTTCTTCTTCAAGGTCACCTAGGCCTACTTCTTCATCACATTGCTCAAGTAATTTTCTGCCAGAATTTTTTTTTCAGGCTCAATTATGAAACTTTTTCTTTTAGACTGAATGAGATTTAATTAGTAATTAGTAATTTTGCATCTTCACTTGAATTTGCATTTTTTTGATATCTCACTAGGTTGTTAAGTTAGTAATTGTAAATTTCAATTTTTATGTTGCAATTTCTCTAACCCCTATCCAATTGTTTTACAGCCCTCCGCACATGCCACATCTGCGGATATGTCCATTCCACCAAGTCTGGACATCAATTCTGTCTCCACTGTGACAATTGTCACCCCTACTTGGAACCATGTAAAGATTCTCTAGAATGTGGATCTTGGTCTGAAAGGCTTAGACATATCCAAAATGAATGACCCAGCTACCTCATTGCGCGCCTCGCGCACTACAACACCGACACCCAACTCAAACGTCGCAACCCACCACCACTCCGATGCCTTCACTGCGACTCCGTTCACTCTGAGGACAACCACATCTGCCCTCAGGCTGTAGTGGCATAGGATAGACGTTGTCACCGCGACATCTTTACTATGGCACTATGTCAACAGACACTTTACTTTCCGAACGCAGAACACTTCCACACTTCATTAGTGCACGCGCTTGAGCATCATGACTACATCAGACATGATACAACAAGAAAGCTGATACATGAAGCACAACATCAATGCTTCCTCGATCTCCACGACATCCTTCACCAGGCATCTCGCGAAGTTCGTGAACTACTCCTACCAACATCACGGTACATCAACTCCTTTCTCTTTGACCAAGATACACGTCCCCTTTCACAACAAGCTATTATTGATTTGGAAAGATTTTTCCTCTTCATGGACGGGGTGCTATTTGTCAACATGGATGATGCACATGAATACCTTTACGGGCTGCCTCCAACCAGACATGAAGCTGCTGTCGCAATGCCACCACCTGGCCCCCTTCCAGGAGCTCGCATCTCCTGGGCATGCAAGGATTCAGACCGGGAGTCAGAAAGTGACATGGACACCAACTAAGTCTATGGTTCTCCTCACAATCATCACAAGAGCCAGCAAATTTTCAAATCATCAATTTCTTCAAACTCATCTTCATCGAGCAATTTCTTCATCTTCCAGAACATGACCTAGGCCTAGGCTACCCAGACTAAGGGCACGTGTCACACTTGTGTATGCCTTAGGGAGTGTTGGGTGTAAACGAACTGAGACACATAACGTGCAAAAAGACTAATTTTATCACCTGAGACCACAGTGGTACAGTACCAGCCAACTCAACTAACTGTATCAGGGCCAGCCTCAAGCCCACCAACTGTTCAATGTTCATTGAACCGCCGACTGTTTCGATCGCTAACCAGAAACGGCTTCCACTGTAGTGTTTGGCGACGACGCCAATACCTTTTCTGCCATTCACTAAGGTTTTGACACGCCTCACATGCCCAACGTGAGCACCATCAAAACCACCCCTCACCTGATGACTACACCGGCCTCAAGTCGGTGCACCTGGATCTGGACGACGACTACAATGACGACAACGATGACAAAGACTGACGCCCGCAACAAGAGCAAAACTCACTAGGAGTTATTTTTTTCAAGTAAGATTATATGTGCATGAGGTTTAGGACTCATCACTTAACTTAACCCCTTTTGCGTAGTAACGTTTAGCTGTAGTAGATAGGAAAATCGCCCATTGTACATAATTTTTTTTGTAAGAGATTCGCATGGTAGCGTGTAGTTAGGGCCTTAAGCCACCTTTTGACTTTTCAAAAATTTTCAAAAAGCAAAAAAAAAATTGACAAAACTCTAAAAATCTAGTATAAAAATAGTACAATTTAAAAATGACCTTGTGGTCAACCAAAAACATAACAATTTTAATTCACTTTGCGATTCGAATCTCATATTTTATAATGTTACTACAAACCATTTAATAAAAGGCCCTAGGCCACCCACATTTCATCTTACTTAAAGATCACGGTTACTGATCATTTAGCTGTTTCATTTAGCACACATAATCGCTGTTTGTAACCCGTTGCCTTTATTACTTGCCAAAGTTCAAGTAATCACAGTGTTTTATCCGTAAATAGTGACACAAGGACACGGACCATAGTGCAAAAACAGTCACAATTTTAAAAATTAAATATTTTTTGCTTACATGAACTTTGGTTCCTGTAACCAATGTCCTCAGTGTTCCAGGGCTCTTCACCCTTCTCTTTACGTCTTTCTCCTATTATTTTTCTGAACAGAACTACCTCACCAGCCTCCGGCGGGTGTTGTAGTTCTGAGAGGAGATGTAGTCGGCGGAAGACTTGAGATTAGGGCTCAGGCAAGTCGATCATGCTTACAGAACAGGTGTTCACCACATGTTCAGGAAGAGCTACGACTTTGACACTTGACTTATGAAGCTATTTGTCATCCTGTCATATTTTGACAGTTCTGCCATTAGCGCTCCATAAATCACCGTATCTAGGTCAGGGACACTGAGTCATCACGACCATTTCTGACCTGTCGGTGGCGACACCGATTGGTCGGTATCAGGACCTATAAAAGAGGGAAGCTCTCCCCCTCTTTACTCACTCTCTTACCACCAGTCTTAGAGTACGTATCATACATTAGTGAAGTTATATTGGCAACACTTAGATTATTTTAGCTTACGTAAGTTTATTTTACCTATCAGTTCAATAAACATTATTAGGGACTCGTGTTGTTTATTGCATAAACACATATAAGGTATTGTTGTATACGGGTTATCCGGGGGTCTCATTTGTACTCTGAACCTTAGTCTCAAGACCAAGGGTATATCCGAGTACTCGCCAGATTGAGCACCTACATTCATCTTCGGTCATGGTCTACACTTGTCTTTACTCACAAGAAATGGTCATCACCATATGAGAATAATAAATGAAACCTCTTTTCCCATATGAAATTGCATTGTCAAATTATCCAAATGTATCAATCATGATTATGTGAACCTTATGTATCAAAATGGTGTGTTTTGACCGTTAAAAATCTTATGCATGTTTGCTGAGATGTTTTACCTTAGATGACATGAGACATTGCTTGAATTCACAAGGTCAAAGAAGTGACCTGTGTTAATGACTCTAAACCATGTCTCTCGTTTTCTCTTTCCAATGGGCACTTGTCAGTGCACTGTTTTTTCATAAGATACAACAGACCACATTTTTTATGCGGATGGGATGTTAAGTGCCTGAGGCAAGGAATTTACCCAATTTTAGTAAACCTAACACATGTAAACATGGTTCTGGCCAAACTTAACATCCGGAAGCCACCATGATTTATCCCCGTGAAAATGCTTGTATAAAAACTCTCGCTTTTGGTTAAATAAAGTCAGTCAAGGTTGGAATTTGTCTTAGGATTCATCGACTTAGTCGTCTATACTATAATATACATTTTTTGGCAACACGAAACACTTTCACAATTCAGTGCTTTAATACTCATTTCTATGGGAGATTGGAAGACACGGAAGACAGTTTTCCACACAAAATACTTTTTTGCAATACTTTTATCTCCATATCGCTAAAATATTGAAACATATTTTCACAACTTTTTGGCTACAAATTCGGATTTTTTCATGTACATTATTTGTATAATTGGGATAATTGATTGTGAAACAAGTCGGATCTCACTTCTAGACAGGCTAGAAATATTTAGTGTTTGTGTACTCTTTCAACACACTAGCTTACAAAATATGAGCGGAGGGAACAGACTTTTGTCGAATTTTCATATTGTTAAAAATGAAAAGTGACTGAATATCGAGTGTGAAGATTGTCGAAAGCAATTTCGACGGGGATAGTGAAAATTGATGAAAATGTGATTTTGTGAAAAAAATTGATCTTTGTCAAATATTGTGATTTTTGTTGAATTCGATATCCTTTTTAATTTAATTTTTCGACAAAGATCACATGAATTCTAAAACATGTTGAGTCATTTGACAAAATTCGGTTTCAATCAACTTCAGTTAGACAAAATTCGGTTTTGAGAATATGAACTTCGACAAAAAGTCATTTGGAGAATCTGAATATTTGTCAAAAATTCTTGTGTCTTTATGAATTTTCTCCATTTTTGTGCATATCGAAGCAAAAAGTTTGGAATGACACTTTTGGGTTTGAACGAACTGACTCATGAAATTGCAAAGATACCAATGCATACTGACAGTCAGAAGTCAGATCTTTGTTGGGTAGCTTCAGACAAGTCTAGCCTTGTTTTGGGACATGTGGGCACTACATGTGTCTTGAAAGGCTCAAGGTTTTGACAAGTTTAACTTGATTGATGGTACATAGCTGGATTCCTTTTCTTGGCTACCTGGGTCTCATGTGCAAAGTTAAAGGGTACTAGGGGAGAGGAGGTCATCCATGCAAGTCTTGACTTACTTTTCTGGGATTCTATAGTGACTGACTTTATTATTATTTTTAGAGAGTGGAGTTAGTTTGTTCAACCCCATAAGTGTCTACCCATTCATGAAAACTGGGGAAATTTGTAAAGACATAAGAATTCTTTGTTGATGCATGGTTGATGAGAAGACAAAAAGACTTGTAATCTTTTTAGAGGGGGATAAAACAGGTCATTGCTCTCTCATCTTCCTTGGTCAACGGTTTTTCTCATCATTTAGAAATATTAAAGTACATGAATTTTGCATATATTTGATTAATTAATTACATGTAAACAACAATGAAAATATGCGCAGATTCTGCACAAACAAATGTTTTCCATTTTTTTCAGCCATTTACAATGCATCTCTGAGTAGATACCAGTGGTTTTCAGACTTGCCAGATGAAACAAGAAGGTCTCTCTTAAATGTAGCCACCTCTACGACTCAAACACTTTCATATGGATGTTGTGTAGGATCATGGAGTTCTTTGTGTTTATCTCGTCCAAGCATCACGATTCCTTTCAATGCACTAGCACCGATGTTATGTGGTCGCGCAGGTAAGAAAACCATTGAAATCGTGCATTCAATTTAGTCCTAAGATTATTCTTACAATCAAAATCGTTCTTGCAATTTGTATTGTCACTGATATTGATCGTATGAGTACTTTAGAGTAATACAGCAAATTTTGATAATAAACTAGTCGCAGCCTCCCTTGCAAGAAGTGTAAAAATCAAAATCAATCTTACAACTAGTCTAGAGAATAGTTATAGGACTTAGAGTCCTCAACTGTCTTTCAGCTATTAGCAATATATCATGCAACTGGTCGCATGAAAAATTGTGATAGTGTCACGAGAAGCCTCTTGAAGGATACTTTATGTTTAAGAAATACACTAACTTAGTCATTTAAGAGATACAGTAATATTTACTAATTATAATTTTGCCTCTATGCTCAAGATTCATTTTAATTTTAAGTTTTAGAATTAAGGATTTAATGTTTTCAATGTACGTTGTTTTTATGAGCTGATGCATTTTTGTAGACAGAAAAAATCTTTGCCTTTTAACTTTTTGCCAACTCATGTTCTGTCCTGATTGCAAATTCTAAGAAATGAATGCAACGTTGCAAAGGTTATTTTGAGGAGAAAAAATCCCACCTTCTCCCCTATTTAAAGAAATGCATCCGAGTACTTTTCACTGCATTGTAGAATTAAGATTCTAACCGTCATTATCTTTACTGGAATAAAATACTGAAGCTTCATCACTTATTATTGGAATCAGTCAATCGGCATCTTGGGTGAGAACAGTTATTGCTTTGAAGTCTGATTGAGTCGTAACTGTTGCCAAGGCATAGGTCGTCATGGGCTTGACGACAGACATTCAGAGGTAATATCTGAAATCGATCTCTCAAGGTAGATTGTTTTACCTACAATATTAAGAATATTTTTGGGACATCACGCCACAAAATTTGGTCCTTCAAGCCGGAGATTCGGAAGACGCCGAACTTCGCCCAGAACAAGAAGGAGTCGAATGAGCAATTGGAAGATACAGTCCAGATTGAAGTTGAGATAAGTAAGAAAGGTACATTATTGCCTTAAATGAATACCCTGAATGTTTTCTTGGTTTAAGGGTCAAGGGAAGGGATCAGATACTGAGTTCGAGCTTGCAGAAGAAACTTTTGAAGAAGAAACTCCTGTCAAGAGGCCCAAGAAACGCCCACGACGAGATTGGGACGAATCATTGGCAGAGTTATTTGAGACAGCCTTCATTGAGGAAAAAGACTCAGAAGATACCCCAGAGGTAAATCCCTTTGCTGATATTCATCCCCCTCCTCAAAAAGAGGAAACTTTTGACGATACCCTTAAGCCAACTATTGAGGAAGCCCCCCCAGGACACAAGTGAGATGTCTGGTCCAGTACCAGGGGGAGCTCCGGGTGGAAGTGATCCGATGGTGGAAGCAGCCAACAAGGCCAAGATTGACAGGCAGTATGGGAAATCTGCAGCTACCAGGTGCGTTAATATTGTGAAGAAATGTGCAAAACTCCACAGAGTTTTACTAAAGATGATTTTAAAGCCAAGCTTACTGAGGCACAAAAATGCTTTACCGAATTGATAATTCTTCATCAAACGTATATTGAGAGAAAGATTAACTCAGGACAAAAAATAATTGCTGAAGATCTGAATTATATTAATGAAAACACTAGTGAACTTAAGGAAATACAGGAGGAAGTCAGAGTTGTGCTAGAAAGAGGAGGCCTCAGAAGTGATAGAGACCCTCCTAGGGATCCTCCACCACCTCCAAGGGATCCCCCTCCTCTTCCAAGAGATCCCCTTCCTGTTCCAAGAAAACCAGAAGCAAGGACACCATCCAGAAGAAGCAGCAGAGTCTATCCTTGATGGACACCCACAGTCATGGAAGGAACAATAGTAAGAGGAATTGAAAGTTACCTTTTGGGCTCATTAGCTGCTACAACTTTAATTAAAGCCTTTGAGGGAAATGCCAAGGACTGGCCTGAGTTCTTCACTGTCTGGCAGAACCAAGATCGAATAATTGCAGCTGCTGGTAAAAGTTTATTTGAAAGATTCATTGTTTTAAAGAAAAATCTAAAAGGAGAGGCCCTAAAAATGATTGATGGTCTACCCCCTAAGGAAAGTAGCTACGAAGCTGCTATTGAATTGCTTCAAGATCGTATGACAACAAGCAAGCGATAGTCAGAAGTTTGATAGACCTTGAAAGGTTACCAGCTATGGATAAAGGGGTTAGGCCTTTAAACACTCCCTTTCTTCTATGGGCTTTGAAACACATGAATATAGCCTAGGAGTGGTGATTGATGGGATTCTAAAGAAAAGTACCAGGAGAGTAAGAGATGAATGGATAAAAAGACTATCAGAAACAAGAATCCCTTTGCAAGCTTAGGTCATAACCTAACTTTTGAGGACCTGCTTAACCTCATTAAAGAACAGGTGGAGATTGAAACCCAGCAGTCTGAATTTGGACATGGTGAAGCCTCAGAAAAAAGAACGTTCCCTCCCCAAGAAAAGAAGTCCTTTGCTACATCAACTACTGAAGACACCAAGGAACTTAAGTGTTCCATCTGCAAAAAACTAGATCACCATTCCTGGAACTGCAACCGCATCAAAAACCTCTCACCAGATGAGATCTGGCAGGTCATGAGGGACAGGGGACTCTGCAGAATTTGCTTGCTCCCAGGACACAGGGGTAAGTTTTGTTATCAAAAAAGAAAATATATTTGCGATAAATGTGGCAGTCCTAATCATCATATGAAAATGCACAAAGGGCCCACCAAAAAACAAGAAAATGAGAATAAAGGGGCTGATACACCAACTGAAAAACCTAAAGCCTATGTGGGGGCCGGGCTGGGGGGTTCGGGAGCGGCGGGGGGGGGGGCCGGGCGGAAAAATAAAAAGACTCCACAGGTACAGAGATCCAAGTATTTGACTGTGGATGAATCGGAAGAAGAGAATGAGGTCCAGGCTAAAGCTGCTTCATTGATCAGTCTGGAAGGTAAGACTATTAAGCCTTCCTTGGAATGTCTCAGATGTGTTATCAAACCTGCCAACGAAAATGGAGTTATGCTAGACATTCCTGCCAAAAAGATTGTTGCCTTTCTGGACAGCGGTTCAGAAATTTCTATGGTCAGCAAGGAGTTATGTGAAGAACTACCAATGGATGGTCCTGAGTATTCATTAATGGTCCATGGAAGTACTGGACGAAAGGAAATGGTCTCCAAAAAGGTGAATTTCTACCTAAAAGATTTGGGTGATGAATTATCTCCATGGATCTTTGTTCAAGGTTTCAGGGCAGATGTTTGTTCTCTACCACGGATTCCACAAATGGAAATGGATGAGGAGGATTTGGAGGCGGTCAGAAGCTATGGGTTGTCATTAGATCCTATGGGAGCAATTGGATCAGCTGACGTCATGATTGGACAACCTGCCCAAATAATGAAGGAAGTCTTGGGAAAGGCTCCTAGTGGATTGCCCATCATAAGGAACTCCTCACTTGGACCTTTTTTATCAGGACCTGGGCTCAGTAAGTAGTTTTTAAATTCCCCTATTGGACCTAAACTACAAGAATTTTGGGATTTGGAGCATTTAGGTATAAGAGAGGACAAACCTACAAATTTTACTTTAGAAGAAGAAAATATATTAAATCAAATGAAAGAAGTTTACTTTTACAATGAAAAAGAAAAAAGATGGCATACTCGACTCTTGTGGCAAGATGATAAAATTAAAGTTGGCACTAATCTTTTTTGTAGTCAAAAAATTGCACATCACATGCATAACAGTATGAGGCGAAAAGAAAAATTAGAAGAAGTTGACAGGGCGTTTCAAGAATTTTTTGATGGTGATTTTGCAGAATTTGTTGACCCACCCAGTAAATTTCAACCAATTTCTTATATACCATGTCACCCGGTTTTTACACCACATAAAACCACCACAAAGCGTCGTATTGTCATGAATTGTAGCTCAAAAACAGAAACTGGCAACTCTTTAAATTCATTGTTGCCAAAAGGTCCCCTCTTAGTACCTGAATATCCACACATACTGATTAGATTTAGAAGTAAGAAGTATGCATTTGCTATGGATATTTCTAAAATGTTTTTGCAAATTGTTGTTGATGAAAATGATAGGGATTACCTAAGATTTATCTGGGTAAACAAATAAGGAAAGGAGTTACATTGCAGAATGAAATGTTAAGTCTTTGGAGCTGTTTCTAGTTCGTTCCAATCTATATGGGTGATTTCAGAACATGTTCGAAAATTTGGTGAAAAATTTCCTCTTGCAAAAGAACACATCTTAATGAATTTATACATGGATGATGTTGCTTCTAGTGAAGTAACAAAGGAAAGAGCCATGCAAATGATTAAACAACTATTTGAGGTATTTTCTCTTGCTAGCATGAAAACCCATAAGTGGGTTTCAAATGATCCATCAATTTTAAAATTTATTCCTTCTGAATCAATAACAGACGAACCTATAGTTAAAATATGAGGACAAGGATGGGATAGTAAAAATGATTTACTTTTATTGGAATTTTCTTCTCTTAGAAACGAAGACTTGCAAGGTCCTGATACAAAAAGAAGTTTTTTAAACAAAGTCGCAAAATTATTTGATCCATTAGGATATATTTCCCCGTTCGTTTTAAGAATTAAATTACATTTTCAAAAACGTTTTTTGTGATGCTAGGGAGAAAGGATACGGTGCAGTCATTTATCTTGTGATGCAATATGCAAGAAAGAAAAGTACTTCAAATCTTGTTTTTGCTAAAGCTAGAGTTGCACCCATTAAGTTTGGAGGAAAAAAGTTGACAGCTGACTTGACAATCGTTCGCCTTGAGCTGCTTGCAATGTTATAAGGAGCAAGGATATCTGTGTATGTCAAGGAGGGATTGGAACCTTTTTTAGGGCCATTAGATTGTTTTTTCTTTACTGATAGTATGATAAACTTGTATCGGCTAAAAAAGGGATCCAAGCTCTTCAAGACATGGGTTGGTAACAGATTAAAAGAAATCGAGGAAAAAAGTTGCTTTGAGAAATGGGCACACGTTGCTACTGACTTGAATGCAGCCGACATTGCGAGCAGGGGGGTTGATTCAATTGAAGAACTTGTTAAAAACAAACTTTGGTGGAATGGACCTGATTTTTTACAATTGACTGAAGAAAATTGGCCCAAAGATAAACTGACTTTGAAAACTCCTATGAACAAAGATAAGGAATTGAAATCTGATCTAAAAGATGTTACTTCTCTCTCTCATCATTGTGACAAAAATTATTTATTTGAAATTACATATCGTTTTTCAAATTGGCCCCAAGTTATTGCATTCTTTCGTGCACTCTTAAGATTTGCCCATCGTAGATTTGTGCAGTACAGGAAAAAAGAAAAGTCGGTTACTGAGGACAAACAAGTTTGCAATTTTATCCTAAAGTGCATTCAGGTGTCTGCATTTAGTAAAGAAATAGAATGTTCTCAAGCCAAACGAGTTTTAGAAAAAGATTCACTTTTAAAAATGCATCACTTGACTCTTGACGAGAACAGACTTTTAAGAACAATAACTCGTTTTGATTATTCTCATACAAAAAAGTATGAAGAAAAAAAGCCGATTATTTTGCCACATCACAATAGTTTAGTCGAACTTTTGATTTTAGACATTCATAAAAAATATTTTCACGCTGGCACTAATTTTGTATTAGGAATTCTTTCTCAAAATTATTACTTAATTCATGGAAAAAGAGAAATCAAGCGAATATTGCTAAAATGCTTTCAAAAAGGTTGTTTAAAGCCAAAACCTTTGGCTCAACGAATGGCCCTGTTGCCAACTGATAGAGTTGATAATCTATCTTGTTATAGAGTCGTGGCTTGTGCTTTATTTGGCCCCTTGTATGAAAAGCAATTTGAAAAATCAGAAAAAACATCAAAGAAGGCTTGGGGATGTGTATTCACCTGTATGTTTTCTAGAGGAGTTCACTTAGAGTTAATTTTGCTTTTCGCAAATTCACAGCAAGAAAAGGTTTGCCCTCAATAGTGTACAGCGATAATGGCAAGTACTTCAAAGCAGCCAACAAAGAGTTAAGGTAATTATTTAAATCTATTAATTGGAGCAAGGTTGCCAACTTTTCCAGGGAAAAAGAAATAGAATGGGTATTTACCACTCCCCTTAGCCCCTGGAAGCTAGGAGTTGTCAAAAGAGTTGTGCAAACAGTCACAAAACCACTGAAGAATGTAATAAAAGGAACATCTTTAACTTTTAGACAATTAGAAATTTTATTGATTGAAATAGAAGCAATGGTAAATTCACGTCCATTAGGGGAAATTTCGCAACTGGATTTAAAGTTGTCACACCCGCTGAATTAAATCTTGGAAGACCCTTGCACCCCCTACCTCTCTGGAAAAAAGCACCAAACTTTAATTATAATATGCAGTGAAAAAAATGTACTTTCAAAATTTTGGTCTGTTTGGAGTCACACTTATTTAGATTCTTTAAAAATCTGAAAGAAATGGGTACGTCCCACAGAATTAGATATATTAAATAAATTGGTTTTGATAAATGACAAAACCCCAGTCTTAGACTGGAATCTAGCAAGAATAATCCGAATTTAACCTACCGATAAAGACGGACTCATTAGAAATGTTGAAATTTTAACTCCAAAAGACACATTTATAAGATCAATTCAAAATTTAAGCCTTATTGAAAATTTTCTTTAATTATGTACTTAAAAAGCAGACACTGTGTTTTTAAAGGCGGGAGAAGGTAGAGTGCACATCAAAAACTGAAAAAAATTAAAAATCAAGTTGCCAACTGAAAATCCAGACAGATAAAAGAAATTCACAAATGCGCAAAATGTGAGCACAGGCAGGACAAGTACCTAAAAAATTGACTTTGGGCACGCCATGGCCGGCAGAAAAATTTGAAGATATAAATTAAAGGCCCTGATGAAAAGAGTTCAGTTCAGAGTTCAGTTCAGAATTAGCTTTGAAACTTTAAAACTCACTTGGAAAAAACTTGGAAAAAACTTGAATAAGATGGCAACATCCAACAATGGAAATGGAATCCGATCTGCAGCAGATGTACTCTTGGCATCTGCATCAACTGCACCATCTACAACAACAACTACCACTACAATGAGAGGTCTGGCAGGTAATTCAACTACTGGTACTACAAGCGGTATTGGTAAGGGTAAGGGATTTATCGACAGACTCAGAGATAGACAAGGGTGGAGACTTTCTGAAGAAAGATGACAAGATATTACAAATAATTGGGAAAGGACAGCTAGAGTTGCCCCTACCCCCCGACCTCCTACTGAAAACCAGCCTCCTACTGAACCACAGCAACCTACTGAAATAAACAATGTTAGTGAGTTTAGTTTTATGGAAAGAATAAGAGCTGATGTTAATTGACGACAAAGAGGTGAAACTTGGAGGCAGTGAGGCCTTCAGGGTGTTGCTAGATATATAACCTCTATCCCTGGTGAAAAAGCTGTAATAGAAGAAAATATTCTTACCCATTTGAACACACTGACTCACCTTATAAGATTTGAAAGTGACCATATTTCAGCTTTGGATGTATTAATGATGGAATGCTGCCTGGAATTTTTAAGTGAAAGCATGCGTGAAGTAGTATTCCAATCCCATACTATTAGAGACTTTTTGGGGATAGGAAGACAAAGACCTCCCCCCTGTGATCATTTTGATATACAGACAGATGAAGAAGATGAACAATCACTTTGGTCAGAATAAAAATTGGACCCCTTTTTATTGATTCTGATTATAACTGGTAAAAAAGAATTTTTTATAAAATTAATCCACCAATTGAATGAGAGGATCACTTGTATCACTAATGAAACCACTGAATTCGCACCAAAAGCCCAGTGTTTGATTGAGTTGCTGTGAGACTGGCACTCTCGCTCAACATATTTTTAACAGAAAGTTTACTTCTTTCTTTCTGTAAGGACTGGATCCCTTAAATTTTTCGTGTAAAGCTCATTACTTTTTTATACACTGTGATACACGGTGTTAGAACGACTAAAGGCACCCTCCATCCAACATTCAACATATTTGATTAATTCCAGTAATAATGAAACTTTTAATGCTCGGATCATTTTTTGCAACATTGACTATGGATGAGGAACAATTGAACATCCCGGTAGCATTCAAGAGGGTTGGCTCCTATGCAGGAGTAGTCCGACGTGGACATCTCTACCTACCCTTGAACCTTTCAGAAGTGCAAGAAGCTCTTGATGGACTGGCACCCGAAATCAAGGAGGTGAAATCTGTACTCCAAGGAAAGTATGACTTTTACAGTGGAGTTACCGAAGAAAAGAAGAGGCCAGCTTCTGGAATTTTGATTGTGGCTCTCCTAGAGACTCTCAACGACTTGGACAATGCCTATGCTAGATTCTCATTCTTGATCAGGAACCCCCAGGTGAAGAAGTTCTCCTACACCAATACTGAGAAGGAAGCCGCTCTCAAAAACTTTATGATCACCGTCCCGGATGAAGAACAAGTCACTACATCAAGAGAGATGAGGCAAGCTGAGTTTGTATCATTAGGACTATCAATGTATAATTTTTATTAAATTACTCAATTGTCTAGGCAAGTTTCCGATCAAAGTAGAGACATCAAAATTCTTAAAAAGATGATAGAAAAAACTGTTCATGTTACTATTACCTTAATCAATAGTGTCAACAAATATAAAATGATTTTGGTAGATTAATTAAGGACAATTAAACCCATATGTTTTAAACTGGCCTGCTATTGAAAAACCATTGATTGATTTACATTTAAAAGCCAAAATTGAACATTTGAAACCACTCTTTTCTGAGTGGGGACGGATTCTAAATTCCCCTTTCAGTTTTTATATAGAAGAAAATATTTTGAAATTATATGTACATATTCCCCTATTACTCAGACAATCTGTATCCCTTGTATGGCTACATAAGTTTTCCTTTTGTCTCTCATAATTTTCAAGAAAATGAGATATCTTTGATAGTTGAACCAGAATGAGAATTTCTCGCAATTGATTCAAAAACTAAGACAGGAAAATCATTGAGCTACAAGGAATTTGAGAGCTGCACAAATTTTTAATTAAGAAAAGAAAAGGTCTACATTTGTGAGGAAACTTCCATTTTAAATACCAATTTGGATGAAACTTGTTTGGGATTATTGTTCATGGGACTCTTTTTGTGGGAACAGCTTGAAAAACTTTGTGATTTGAAATTAGCCTTCCTTCAGCCTATTTACCATATTCTTTATGAAAATCAGATTGCATTCTTTTTTCCAACTAAAACTGAGGTCAGGATAGACTGTCAGAACACTACAAAAGTAAGAGTTGAAAGTAAGGTAGGATTAAACTGCATGGATGTACCAGCCAATTGTCGTTTTTCTGCCCCAGGTATTCTTTTCATTCCAGAGGTGAATCTTGAGCTGGAGGCAAAACCATGGATCTTTTTCCTGAGAGAGGTCCCCTTCTCACATTTGACATTTGATTGGCAAAATGCTGAAAAACTATTTAAGTCGCTATCCGGAGAAAAGAAGCTTGAGAAAATTTCGTTGGACCAATTTCACCATCACCAATGGAACGATGTGAGACACACCACTTTTTGGTCAACCGCCTTCATACTCTTAGGAATTTTGCTCATCGCTGGATTAGTCATATTGGTTTGTTTCTGGAAACGTCGTCATGAGCTGTGGAATCAAACCCTTGAAGTTTTCAGACCCAAAGGTCAGTTGGTTTTTCCATGACGGCTCCAAGAGCTCCTCCGTCTGGAGCTGGTTATTCAGACAGGATGTACCCGTCAACTGAGATGAAAGATATGGCGACACCATCTACTGCTAGGACTACTCTATCCGCAGCATCTCGTTTTCTGAGGAATGAAGATGAAGGCATAGTTGAATTTTCCTAAAGGAGAAATCCGGACTTGCAGTGTCAAGTGAAGCCTCTCGAAGGATACGTAATGTTTAAGAAATACACTAACTTAGTCATTTAAGAGATACAGTAATTTTTACTAACTATAATTTTGCCTCTATGCTCCAGATTCATTTTAATTCTAAGTTTTAGAATTAAGGATTTAATGTTTTCAATGTACGTTGTTTTTATGAGCTGATGCATTTTTGTAGATAGAAAAAATCTTTGCCTTTTAACTTTTTGCCAACTCACGTTCTGTCCTGATTGCGTCACCCGCAAATTCTAAGAAATGAATGCAACATTGCCAAGGTTATTTTGAGGAGAAAAAATCCCACCTTCTCCCCTATTTAAAGAAATGCATCCAACTTTTCACTGCACTGTAGAATTAAGATTCTAACCGTCATTATCTTTACTGGAATAAAATATTGAAGCTATATCATTTATTACTGGAATCAGTCAATCGGCATCTTGGGTGAGAACGGTTTTTGCTTTGAAGTCTGATTGAGTCGTAACTGTTGCCAAGGCATTGGTTGTCAAGGGCTTGACGACAGACATTCAGAGGTAATATCTGAAATCAATATCTCGACTAAGGTAGATTGTTTTACCTACAATATCAAGAATATTTTTGGGACATCACGCCACAGATAGGTCAGGTAAACTCACCAGGAAGATTTATTTTATTGAACAATTTATAAAAGATTTAGATTTAAGAAAAGTACAACTTTAAGTGCAACAATGTAACACTTTAGTCAAATGCACGAGAATGCTACAAGACGAATCTGACAAAGGTCAAAATTATTGTGGATCCTTACGCTCATTTTTGCAAGATTTCAGTACTGCTTAACATCTTGCCTGATATAAACTAATAACCTTATATTATGGGTCCGACTGGGGGGGACCTGGACGACTGAAATTGCATTTTGTCGTATGAATTTTTTGTCAAATTTCATTTGGTCGAAAACACACTTTCTCAAAGTGCATATTGGCAAAAACACACTTTTTCAAAAAAAAAAAAAAGTGCAAAATGTTGATAGTGTTCAAAATGCGAAAATCCTAGCATGACCTAGCCTAGAGCTAGGTGGGGTACTGGTTAGGTTAGGTTACTTATGTGAACAATACTTTGAACACTTCGACATTTTGCACTTTATTTTTGACATTTAATTCGCCCAATTGTGTTTCTGCCCTTTTTGCACATTTGACGGCAAACTGCACTTTCGTCATTCTGAGTACTACCCATCTGACCCCAGGCACCGGACCACCTTTTCAGTTCGTGTAAACTATTAAAATTAAAGAGTAACAATAATTATTTTTATTTGGCCGTTTTCAACAGATACATATTATCAGGGGAAATATAAGAGAAACCAAATTAATTGAATATTTTAGACAAAGCTTTAAGTTAAGACATAGTTGAAAATGTGAGCTAAAAATGTCCATCGATAAGCGTTACATCAGAAATATTTTCATTATAAAAATGTACCAGCTTTTAATTATAATAACTCAACAGGGGATTAAAAATAGTGCTCTGAAAACAATAAAGTATCTTCCGAACAGACAAAACAAATTTGTCATCATGAAATGACAGATAAAATTTTAATATTTTTACCAGGCCCTGCTGATCCATGCCGAAATGGGACGACAAGTACGCTTACACTTTATGACAAATTTGCTTGCAGTCCTTTACAACAACCAACCAACACAAAATTGAACAACCTTGGAGATTCATCAGCAAGTATGTTGAAGATCATGAAATCATTTGAAGGGGTGTTTTGACACTGCATGAAGGACCAATACAGTGTTACCAACATAGAAAATAAATGTATCTTTAATTAGTCACACTGTTTTGGTCCCATGTACAGTACCAAATGAAAATGACTTATTGTAATAGTTTTTCGAACTAACCACAGTGGGCTGGGTAAGTGATCAGTATAGGTATTTTTAATGTCTATGGAGTGAACAAATAAATTTTAACGTCTATGTATAATTATGTGCTCATAGAACTCATCCCAAACTGCCGAAATTCAAGGAAAAAATTGAATCAAATGTTTTCCATAAAAAAGAGTCATTACATGTCTCAACAAGGCAGACACGGAAAGTCGATATTGCAGTTTGTAAAATGGACTTTTGATGGAATTTCAGTTTGTCAAAAATATACTTTGTATTCACCTTTTCTTGATTAATAATCAATAATTGTCGAAAGTTTTTCTTAACATGCTCTGTATGTCAAAAACCTATCCTAACCCAACCCAACCCAACCTAAGTTAAACCTAACCCCTAACCCAACGTAATTCCGACATTCGAAATTTAATTTTCGGCTCCGCATTCGACCAATTGTATTTTCGGCAATCTGCACTTTTGACTTCCCGTGTACTACCTGTTAAGCCCTGTTCACATTTGGTCGCAAGATCGTGCGTCTAGGTTGCGTTGGGTATTGCGTGGTCAAAGTTTGCAATCACGCAAGTGGCCACTTTGAGTAGTGTGAGACTAGGCAGATGACAAAACGAATTGTAAATTTGACTAATGGTAAAAAATCTTCTTTGCAATGATTTATCATATCCAAATATAATGAAAATTAGTCATTTATTACTCAAAAATTGTTTGATATAGGCACTACTTTTTAGGGTTCATTAAAAGGTAAAGAAAACATAAAAGAATTGAAAACTCAACTGTTTCACTTCACCTAAATGATTTTTTACTGTACATGTTGTGTATCCAACTCGTGCATAACACTTTCAATGCAACTATAAATTTTTAATGACGTCATACGACTTTTCAATTTATTTCTTTTATTCAAATTATCTTTTATGGAGATGGGGGCGGGCTGGGGGCTGGTCTCATCCACGTGGTGAGATTTGTTTGGTTATCCCGCCCCGACTCGAGCCGAGAAATCCTAGCCCGTACCCATTTGAGGATACACCTACTCTTTCCTATGAGACTAAATTAGCTGATATCTTCGACGCAAGAGGTTGGTAATATGGAGAAGACATAGGGATTTTCTCACCATCTTATCTCGAATTGGAGATGAGACAACTTACGAAGATATGAGCCACGGTAATTATTTTACAAATCGTTGTATTTCAATTTTAATCTCTTTCAGATTATGTTTTTGCTTGCAACAAACGAAATATTCCTGCTTTTAACTTCAAGACAGTTGAAAATGACATCTACAGTCGACACTTACCAAGACTAAGGTAAGTTCAATAATCGCCTTTTGTCACGAGTTCCTAAGTTGCTTAAAGAGAAATAGCTTTTCAAGTGCTCTGGTGTTCTAACTCCGTGAGTAGAAATTGTGAGAACGTATTTTTATTATTTTCATCAATTGCGGGCACACCGCAAAAGAATATAGAGTCAATGTTTTCCCAAGGTATTCTATTATTGATGTCGACCAGTTGTCGACCCAAAATTTATTATTATAATGGAGAAAAGGGGGCCTGACTGGAATAAAAAGCAAAAATTCTGTAAAAAAAAATATCAACTTCTTGTATATTTTTTGCCTTCCAAAAACCAACATCTTTTATATTTCAAGCTTTCTAAAATATGCCCTTAAAAGTTTCAAGATTTGAGATTTCAAGGCCTGTTCTAAATAGACCAAAAATTTTTATGTGAACTAAAGTAAAAGTTCACGAAAAAGGTTTTTACTCAATAATAAAAATATCTTAATGTAACACAGGTGTTTTACATTAGCAGTTGACTAGTGTATGAGGATTCTAATTAAGTATATTAATTTTGACCATTATGTAAAATGTGGGAACATTTCCATAAACAATTACAATTTCCTCCGAGTAATGATAAGATATCAACTTCCAGCAAGAAATTGTTGGCAAGTGAAATGGGCGTGACCAATCAGTGTTCAATTTGTTGTCAGGTGACTTATCATGAAGATACTCATGATGTTATCATGTGCAGGGTAAATTGTGCTTGAGCTGTGCGAAATGTTTTGAAATTTGGACTGCCTATGACTAAATTTGAATTTGGCGCTCTTTTTCATTGACGGAGCCATTTGACAATAGCTCCATTGACTGGATCTACCTTTTCTGTATTTAAGACATTCTTAGCCAAAAATAAATCAGTAATGAATTGACTGTCTTGATCAACTGTCTTGAAAATTCTAAGATTGGAAATAATCTTGGGAAGATTATTTGGGCCAAGTCTTGAGAATTGCTTAGATACAGCTATCATCTAAAAATCTTAAATGCGTAAAAATATCTAAGTGTTGCCAAACTAGTTCAATGTAACTTACGATGTGTATTCTATACTAAGTAAAGAGAATCTTCTTGAAGAGTGCGAGAGCATACTCCTTTTTAGACTTGTCAATTCTTGTCGAAAATGGCTCGTCTGCCTCAGTGTCCCTGACCTACATACCATTTAGTTATGAGGGACAACTGCCAGAGCTGTCAAAAGCTGTCAAGATCCTAACATAAAATGGATGATCCGATAAATCAATATGTCAAAGATATAGCCCTTTGGCAATATATGGTGAACACCTGTTTTCAGACAAGTTGAGACTTGCAAGAGCCCCAATCTCAAGTCTCTCAGCAACTAAATCTCCTCCCAGAGTTGAAGAGATAAGGGTGAAGAGCCCTGGTGCACTGAGGACAGGTGATCAACTTGACAGAGTCCAAAGTTCAGTGAGCAAATTTGTTGGTAAATGTGACTGAGGTGTGCACTATGGTTGGTGTCCTTGGTTGAGAAAATGTCACTATGTTTGCCAACAAATGATAAAGTCACATGCACTGTGTTTGGTGTCTCTGTGGCAAAAAGTGAACTTTGGCAACCATATTGGCAACATTAAAATAAAGTGGTTACAAATGGTGATTATGTGTCTGACATGAAACAGTTTAATGATCAGTAGTTGTGATCAAAATGTGGGAGTATTATCTTTTTTAAATTGTTTTTGTTGGGCTAATGCCTCTTTTTGTTTGATTTTAAGTAGTAACATTATAAAATATCAGATTGGAATCACAAAATGCATTACTATGGAAATGTTTTTGGTGGATCAGAGGTCTATTTTTTATTTTAAAATTTTTATGATATTAGTTGTATGTTTTGCAATTTTTTTTTCTTGATTTTGTAAATTTTTGAATGGAAAGGGAAAAGTTTGTAGCTTAAGGCCCTAAAAAATTCTGCAAAACAAATCTCTTACAAAATAGAAAATGTACAATGGGCAATTTTACGCATCTTCTAAAGCTAAACTATGCAAATAGGTCAATAACATAAAAAACCCCAAACCTTATCACACATAATCTTACATGAAAATACTTCAAGTGAGTTTGCTCTCGCTTTGTGTCAATCGTGCATTGTCGTGATGGTTGTCTTGCCATTTCCTGGTGGTAATTTTATTTACTGAATAAAGGCTGGTGTCATTTTCTTCTTTCTTTGACCTGATGGACACAGTGACAGTCAGAATGAAGTGGCATTGTCAGCTATCACTGGTGGCCCTGGTATTCTATTCAGGAGACACTTCATAAGCCTAGTGGTCTCAAGATGATGTGCCAGACTGACTAGGCGGTCCCAAGGAATATTGGCCCTGGTGCAGTGAGGTTGGCGGGTACTACACAAAACATGTGGTGGTCTCAAATTGTGTGGCTTGAGTTTGTTGCATAGGATGCAGTTCAGTTTCTGGGCACTCAACACTCCCTTGGATGTACTCAAGTGTTTGACATGAGTCCTTGGTCTGAGCAGTCTAATTAAATGTTGGGTGAAAAAAAGAGTGAAGAATTTTGAAGTGCTGCTCAAATGAAGAAATGTGGAATAAAAAAAAGAATGGATAATTAATAGTTAATAGGCTCTGTAGTGTGTGTGGGGAATTAGGTGAGGGTGATGAAGATTCAGTGGCATGTAAATCTCACATGACATCAAACATGCTCTAGTTTCATGCCGTAGTGGTCTATAACAGTGTCTTCCAGGCAAGCGTACTTCTCCCAGCTCTCCTGTGTATAAGCTGAGCCTCCCTCTATGGCATGGGTCCACTCACTGGCTGTTCAGTGAGTTGATGGTTAAGGTACTCGGCTAGGCCAAACACCTTAACACGCATGCGGTCCTGCATGCCTTTGAGGATGTGATCAAGCTGGTCAAGGCAACTGACTTTAACCCCCTGGTAGAATCCTTTAGAGGTTGATGTTGTGATGAACTCCAGCAAGGTGAGGGTGCGCATAGCAGCATGGACTTTCCATGAAAAATCTTAATTTTCCTGGGGTTAATGGTGTACCTATATAGTCACCAAGACACTTGAGATTAGGTCTCAACTTGTCTGACAACAGGTGTTCACCACATGTCGCAGAAGGGCTTCATCTTCGACATATTGATTTATCGGGGCATATGTTAGCTGTCAAAATCATGACAAATTTTGACAGTTTTACATATACTCCTCATAAATCAGTGGTATGTAGGTCACGGACACTGAGGCAGATGAGCCATTTTTGACAAGAATCAACAAGTTTATTCTTGTCCACTAGGCGCTTATAAAAGGAGTAAGCTCTCGCACTCCAAAAAGACTTGCTCTTTAACTGCTATAGAGTACACGTCATATGTTACAGTGAACTAGTTTAGCAACACTTAGAATATTTTCATACACATATAGTGAGAACCAAAATCTTGCATATTTTTCTTTTGAAATGTTCTGTTAAAATCTTGTGAAATGAATGTAGGTGCTCAATCATGGCAAGTACCTGGATATACCCTTGGTCGTGAGACTAAGGTTCAGAGTACGGATGAGACCCCGGGATAACCCGTATACAACAATACCTAATATGTGTTTACGCCTAGGATGCTGGAGAAGTTCACAAGTCGTTTCTAAATATGTTGACTTGACCATTAAAAAATGTCTCTAGAATTCTAAACTTGTTCATCCAAAATATGACTAATATGACTAACAACTTGCAATTTCTTAACTCTTCTTTCGAAATAATTTTTTTTTCTTTTGACCTTGATCTTTGGACTATTGTAATGTGGCGACTTTAAAAACTGTCCGATGAAGAATATATTTGTCTGAAAACTCGAAACATAGTGAATGAAATACAGTAGATTATCGACATAAATCTTATGAAAGAATGTTGACTTGTTTAGTTCAAATTTCTAAATTCAAGCGCCAGAAAAGAAAAATCTGTGTAACCTTTAAAGGCTGCTCCAGGATAGTTCTGTCTTGTGATAATGAAAGGTTTAAATTCTGTCACGTTGACAACTTTCGTCAGGCTTGTAAATTCTTTCAAGCTAGGCCAGAGTTCTGCCGTCGGCCAGTTTGGACAGATGAAACTACGTTGCATTTTGATCTAAGAATTTTTTTGAAAACATGAACAAGCTGAGAAACAGGTGGACAAACCCAGGCTGTTTCTCCATCCCAATCAAAGGCAAATGCCTCCACTCCGCTACACTCTTTGGAGTAATAAATGTAGTAGAACCTTGAGACCTTCGCATTCGACTGAGAAGCAAAAAGATCGATTGTAAATTGGAATTTCCGATTAAAATCTTGGAATGAAACAATCGATAGACCAGTCATCTGTGTCTAAAACTCTTGACCCTGCTTCGGCAACTTGAATATGTGGGTCCTCTCTTCGAATGTGAATTGGTACTAGATGTAATTGCAGACGCTGACAATTCTTCCAAGTATTGAGAACTTTCTCCTGAATGTGATTCTTCGAGGATCCTTTGTTTAAAAAACTGACGAGGTTTTCAGAATCTGTAAGCCAGTAGATCATTGTAGTCTCATTGAATTGATGGTAAAACTTCTCAATGAGCATTTCGAATCACCTGTCGATGGCTAATTGCTCACGAAAAATGCTAGAGGTGGATTTTTCTTCTCCTGATAGTTCTTGTCTGAAGACAATTGGATGATCCCCTTGAAGATGTGCGAAAATGATTGTTGCAGAAGCATCACTAGCCCAGACTTGGAATTTTTCATTTTTAACATGATTTGGGACGATTTTTGTCTTAAGAAAGGTTCGCCTATAATTGACAAAACAGAGAACTCTGTTGACATAGCTCTGATTGGAAAACCATCGAAAAATTCGAGCTCTTGTAAGAAAAACTGAAGGTTCTCTCGACTCTGTTGTGAAAGTTTTGTGAAACCTTTCCAGCCGAATGAATTCACTGTGTCATCTACGTCGATGTGAAGGAAGCGAGAGACTGTGCGCGCAATTGGCCCGATCGCTGGGTCAATTGAGATGATCAACCCTGCTACTTTTGCCATATTTTTAATTGAAAAATGCATTTGTTTTGAATCGATCATTGTTTGTACCTTGTGAATGATCAACTCCTTTTTGTCGGATGGAAGACGAACTGTCATGCATTTTGAGTTGATAACAAAACCGAGGTATTCTTTAACTTGACTAAATTCTCCAATTCGATCTGATTTTGTGGTCTCCAAATGCCAACCGGCCTTCTTAAGTGTGTCGTAAACTAGCTGTTGATCTTTGAGTGCTTTCGCGATTGTTTCTGAGAGGGATCGACCATCATCAATGTAAATTGTGTTTCTCACTCCGTTGTTATGAAAAAACTGGTTCAACGGTTTGAATAGCTTAGTTATGCAGTGCACTGCAGAACAGAGACTGAAAGGCAGAAATAAAAACTTGAAGTATTTCTCTTCTCCTTGTTCATCTAGATAGGCCGCCCCTAAAAACTCTGTTTGCGCTGGGTTAATTTTTACATGGAAATACGCTGACTTGAGATCATAAACCATTTGGAAATCGCCTTTCTTCGTAATTTCTAATACTCTCTGTAGATAAGCCAATGATACTTTTTGGTTCTGCATTGCTGGATTTATTTTCCGCAATCCGTCCCAGCACAGTCTCAATTTTTTCTTGCCTTTATTTCACGTTCAACGACAGTTAATGGTCACTTAAAAGGTTAATCTTGTATTGATTTAATCCACGAAAGAATGTAAGTTGTTAATTAATTAAGGTGACACATTAATTGAAAGAAAGTTGTCACTATGTACAAATTGAATTAATCAATTATGATATTATTTGGTATAAGCCCGCACACAGGGGTCAAATTTAAATTTGGCCGCTGTGCGCGGGTTAATTTTATAGATTTGGAGAAAAATGATCTATTCTATAAGCCCGCGCAAGGTGGTCAAATATTAAGAATTTGGCCGCTATGCGCAGCCTAATAAAATAGCGCGGGCTCATAAAAGAAAAATTTCCCCAAAAATTGTAATGTCCATCTGGCTGTACTGAGCCCATGCAACCCAGCCCACGCAATTTGCCCGCTCAATTCCAGCCTGCGCAGCGGTCATTTTATTTGGACCCTATTTGTCGATATCACGTGACTTTTGGGAAGCATTCACGAAATGAACACGCAGGGGCAATAAAATTTTCAAAAAAATATTCAAAAATGACCTAAAACTAGTGCCTCATATGAAAGTCTACCAGGGTTGTGATATCTTAATATGTTTTTGTCTATTAACCTCTACTTTGCACCATCAGAAAATACCGAGAGACTTAAGCCACAAGTCGTTATACAATTTGTTTCTTTCAAGACAAATCACCTTTTTTCATCTCTTTTCATCTTTTTCAGGCGTGCTTACGTATCGTTTCATCAAATATGTGGCCATACTGGAAACAACAGTCTAGACTGCCCCCCGAGTAACTGTACCTTAAACGTCATGAAGGATTATGTAAGCAACCCAAGTTCCATTCAATGAAATGCTGCCCAAATTCAAATTAGAATTACCGTGCTTCTAGGTACAATTTGATCCTACGTAAAAGCAAAATACAGACTGATGTAGGTGAAGTACTTTGACGTAATGTGGTCAATGGTACTTCTCAGTCGTTACGTATAGAAAAAATAATGTTGTCAGCCGAATAGTAGCTTCTCTCAATATGGTTTCTATTTTTCATCTTATATGTGAATTACGATCATAACTGATTGAAAAAATTCATTACAGGCCGGATCAAAAGCAAGTATTTATTCCCCAACCGTCTCCTATAACGATGGAACTGTTGGAAGCGAAAGCAAGTGGAATTTTGAGCACTTCGTGGCAGGCCCAGTAGAAGAAAACTCCTTCATGCAGTTTAAGTCTGAATTTGATCTGGGTTACGGAGGCTTTGGACTAGACAATATAATGTTATCCACTCCACAGAAGTATGTTGTCTGTTTTTCTTTGATCAAGCAATTATAACCAATTTTTTTAATTTGGTTTTTGCGGGAGCATTCTTGAATCGCTAGGATATCGCTTTTGATATGTCAATATCTATATTAGAAGATGGCATGGAGGATGCAACATGTTGTCGAATGTGCACATTGTCAAAAATAAGATTAGCTTTTTGTTGAATGGGAAGTCTGTCGAATGCAAAGTCAAATATAAATGTAGAGGTTGTCGAAAATAGGAAAAAAATGATTTGTAATATATCAAACGTTATCTAACGGTACAATGGTTTCGGCCCCCTAACCCTGCTGGGCATAACAATTTTCAACAAAGTTAACATTCTAAGACAAAAAATGAAAAAATTTCAAAATTTCAACCAAGGTCACTTTTGACAATCTTCATTTCGCTCTAAATTCATTTCGACAATCTGCACATTCATCAAGTTAGCCGGTTGGCCTTAGTACCCAGAGAGAGAGAGTTGAAGAAATATTCACAGATCCGTAAAAGATTCACCTAACCTAACCTCTGTTCAATCTTTACAACAGATGTATTCCAAGATGGAGTGTAATTAAGAATTTCAAGTTCAAGAGTGACATTCAAAAGTCTTTAAGACCTCCCATGTCTGAGTTTGAACTGAACGGTATCCTTGCCTCTGATTTGGACACAAAGTTTTACATCACAAGCTCAGTGACAGTTTCTTCGATTGAAAAATGTGCGAGGTATCAAACCGTTTCTGGAATAAACATTAGCATTTCCTTTTATAAAGGTATTTTCGAAAGTTGCACTTAAATGCAATTCATTTCTGAGCTTACTTTTACTACTAATTCTCATCTAAGTAGACATGATCGTTCTATCTTAGTAATATTTGAGTAAAATTCCCTCAATTTCAGGCTGTGTTTGCTAGGCAGCAACTGTGACATGTTTCAGTACTCTGCTGGAAAATGCATGATCATACCGCATCTCTCACTCAAAAATCGAAACATCTTCAGAGTTATAGAGCGAGACACGGCTAATACTAATTCAATTTATGTTTTACAATGTTCAACCTCTCAAGAAAATATTCTCTTGAATAATGACCCAGCTTCGCAAAGTCACTCGGGTAAGATTTTTAATTAAAATGTTTAATATTTCCTCTAAGGGTATATTTACTTTGATGTTATTTTTTTTAAAGGATGGGATATTACCAATACGTGCTCTGATACTGGAGTATACGACAAGCCATTAAAAATGATGACCAAGATGTCTGTTAATGGCCGATATCAGCTGTACAATTATGCAGTCTGTAATTCAGGTAATTCCGGCGAATGTTGACTGGTTAAGTTTCAGCATTAACCATGTCATTAACATAGGAAGATTTGCATAGTAAACCTGTTTTTTCAGGAAACTCGTTCGCAATGACGCATGTTTTTAATGCTTCGAATCAAGGCCCTTTTGGTATTACACCAGAGTACCTCTCTAGCATCAAACCAGCAGGATTACTTAGAGTATGGACTGGAACTCTCACGCCAAGTGTTACCATTACCGGTGTAACTATTCCATCCATTTCGGCTTCTGCCTCTCATAGCCTCGACGTTTCCATTCAATCTTTGCTTGCGGATGGAACGAATCAGATGACAAATTACACAGAACAGTTTACAACGCAAAAAACGGCAGATGGAAGTGAAGATTATGAATTTAGCTACGTTATATCCAGCCTAAAGGACGTTACATCAATAACGTAAGTGGTATTCTATCGAGGGTAAGAGCTAAAGGATAGGTTAGGTCGTGCAGACTCACACCATTTGCTGTTTCAAAATTGGAATTCTGTGGCGTGCGATTCAAAATGGTTTAGCATTTTTCATACCTTTTTTCACTCAGAAAGGGGTGATTTCACATTGTCACACCGACAGATTGTCGTGAAATAACTCCTCCAATACGTCGCACGCCCGAGTCATAGTGTTAAATCACAAACCTGTCATGTTGTCGCAATTAGAAATTACCCCATTTGACCTAATTGGAGATTAAAAGTGTCTACATGAACTGCAAGGAAATTTAATAAGTTGTGAGAGCTTAACCTAGTTGACCAACTAAATTTGGAAATTTCACAAGGACCTTGGCGACTTCGATCCGTGTATTCTTAAATAGAATTTGACTTCCTTAGTGTGCAATCGAAAATCACATCCGGTGCAGCCAGTGCATACATTCTCCTGGGCCCAACTGAGCTGCAAATTGATGTACCAATGGAAGTTGGTTGCTTCAGCCCAGTGCCAGGATTTTCATTGCCAACAGCTGAGACTAAATCCGATCTAACACCTGCTTCGTGCATTCTCTCATGCCTGACCGCAGACCCTACTCAAAGATTTGCTGGTATCTGCTAATTTTCTTTCAAAGCCCACCACATATCACTCTTCGGTCTTGCAGTGTGTGTTAAGTATACCAAGTATTTACTGGGAAGGCATTAAAAGCATTAGTACGGCAAACTGGTATAGTTAGTTTTATTAAAAACCTCGATCGCAAGGCAACAGACATCCATAGTGGTAAAGTAGGTAGGTATACTAGCTACTTGTTAGGCTTGTGTTCTGAATTGAAATATTTCAATGGGTCAGCAGTCTTAACATACCATGGGTGGGGGGAAACTGAACCGGGCAAATGCCATCCCTGGTGTCAGAAGGTCTTTTTGCGCCCCTTGGTATGGTAAGACTGGTAAAACTTTATTTTTTGACGAGACCAGATGCCAGGCCCCACCATAGCAGGGGGGCACCTACCATACCAAGGGTGGTAATGGCCCACCACCTGGCATAGCGTGGTGCCAACCTGGTACTTTAGTTTTTTTTCTTGTCAAAAAAGATAAAACCTCTCGTTTTGTTTTGGTGCCCCCATACCAGGTTTGTACTTATTAATGCCCCCTTATAACTAGAGTGTTAACAATACAAAAAGAAAATGTTTTGATATCTTGTATGCAAAATATTTTAAGGTTTGTCAGCTGGAAAGGACTGTATGTGCTTTCAAGACGTTCCCTATGACAATCTGACATTAGTAAGCGAGGATGAATTTTGCAACAGTACTTGCAATGGAAATGATAGATTCTTATGTGGAGGGCTCGAATCGATTTCAATTTATGTGGCAAGTAAGTAATCGGATGAGATAGAAATTATTTTATTAATTTTTGACTGAACAGGTGTCACATTTTGTTAATATTTGCCATGTGTCAATCAAGTCATTTTATAGTAAAAGGGCGGCATCACTTTTAACGGCATTCTTACATGTAGGTTGACATGATGACATGAAATGTTAGCATATAACTTTTGCAGACAAACTTAGAACATCTTCAAGATATTGCCAATTATGGTCAAAAAATTTACAAACATTTTTTGAATAGAAACTACTTCAATAACTCGTGAGTCACATGAGAAAACTTTCCCACTGATGGTTCACCTGTCCTGCATGTTCACAGTGCCAAGCAGTTTGCAACACAGATACAAAATTTTGCCAATAGAAAATTACTTAATCTTGAAAACAAATTATGATTGTCGTTATCATTACGAAAATATAATTTTATGCTTACGAAATGAGGAAATTACCAATGGACCTTCATGTAGAATATATCAAAGACTTGGCCAAATTAAACTCCTCAGATCTATATCTAATCTTTGAAATTGTGCACACTCAAGAAGACAGGCAGTATATTAGTACCTTATTTATTTTGACATCACTTTCTGGCATTGGTAAGCCTTGGCCATGACATTAACAGAAAGTGTCGACGACTCAGCTTGTCGACAGGTGCAAAAAGTCGAAAGAGCCTTTTAAAAGTGATAATTTAATTTAGATCTCTTGTTGTTCTGTGCTAACGCTGCTCTGTTCGAGCAATATTCTCATATTCGTTAATTTTGATTGCCAAATCATTGTCCTACGTTTCCAGAATGGTAATTCATTATGTTGTTCTTCTTGAAAAAGTTGACAAGAAGTTGCTTTGTTTTTGACACTAAAA
>LR034902.1:43831-63448 GCA_900607525.1 Apocyclops royi
AGGTTAGGTTAGGTTAGGTTAGGTTAGGTTAGGTTAGGTTAGGTTAGGTTAGGTTAGGTTAGGTTAGGTTAGGTTACATTAAATCAGGTTCTATTTATACAATACTGTATTGATATTTTTTAACAGTTTCGTCATTTTGCACTTTATTTTCTACATTCAATCAAGCAACTGTGTTTTTGCCCATTAGCACTTTCAACAAAATGCACATTTGTCGCTTCGACAACCTGCACTTTTGACATTCCATGTACCACCGACATTTTCATATCGTCAGAAAGATTTATTTTTTCATGACTCAGTAAAGCCTTAGCCATATTACCATAGGGTCGAACACCTGACCTATCTCGGGTCAGGATCTGCCTTTTGTGAATGGCTGCAACTAAGTTTTACATGTAAAATTTTGTTGCACGACCACTTTTGTTTTTTCACCTGACCTAGGCCATCATGCCCCCGACCCACGCACAATCGAGCCTCTCTTACCCCCAACCAAAGGGCAAATCTGGTCGTGGGTCAGGGGCAAGATAGCCCGGGTCGGGCCCGCAATCACATTTGGTCGTGGGTCGGGCCCACGACAAAAGTTTGTATGTGACCATACTTGGAATACGTCGAGACCTGTCTCGATCTATCGCACGAAATTCGGTCGTACGACCACTTTAAGCCTCGGTCACAAAACCATTGTGTCGGGAGCACGAAACCTTTTCGTGCGATCATTGGCAACTAGTCGCAAAAATCTTGGCGACTAACCCAAAAAGTGATTGTGCAACTAGTCACAATGGTTATACGACCAAGGTTTAAATTGTTAAGACGAAGGTTTTCGTTCGAATAGTGAAATCAGAAGTAGCAATTTGGTTTTGTAGTCCGAAAACTGTCACTGTTACTTAGGATCTTTTGTGAATTTATTATACAGAAGATCTACGTACAGTCAAAAAGTTATGAGAAGAAATTGAGTATAACTGATGTACTAAATAAAATTAGAGCATTTAAACATGAATTTCAAGAAACCTAATTAAAAAAGTGTGCTTCCTTCTGCTTATAGGATGCAGTTGCTAATTTGGTATCAACGAAAATGCAAACAATTGCAAGGTTTAAGAGCTTGAAACAATTATGGGTTGGAGCTGATTATTCCAATACAACAAAATGGCAATGGAGGGGATATCTAAAACCATTTTCAGGTGATCATGCCATTTTTATCATTTTTGAAATATAAAGAAATCTTTTCACTCTGTTATCCTGAAAAAGAATAAGTTACTGCACAATGCTTTAAAATGACTAATGATTAAAATGAATTTAAAAATTGTACAAAAATAATCTACAAGACTTTTACAATATAGTGATAAAGAAATTTTGGCAACCCAGTCCGCGCAAATCTAGCCCGCGCAACGGTCATTATAGGTATATAAAAGTTGTCACAGCAAAAACCTTGAACCTGGGGTGACCGTTTGTTAGTCGGGGCGGACACGGAAAGTCGAAAGTGCCATTTGTCAAACGGAATTTTTGTCGAATTTCAATTGGGCGAAAACACACTTTGTCAAAGTGCAAATGGGCAAAAACACACTTTGTTGAAGTGCAAATGGACAAAAACACACTTTATCGAAAAAAATTTCTGAACATTTTTTGTGTATTTTGTCGAAAACATTTTTTTTGTGCATTAGGTTGAAAACTTTAAATGACCCTTGCTACGGGGACCGGTGCCCCTGGCAGGGCTGGGGGGTAGGTTAGGTTAGGTTAGGTTAGTTTAGGTTCTATATACATGATACTTCTTTGACAATTTGAGCACTTCTGACATTTTGCACTTTTTTCGACATTCAACTTGACCAATAGTGTTTTCGCCCATTTGATCTTTTGACAAATTGCACATTCAACATTCCATGTACAACCCTTTTAGTCGCCTATGAAGGTATGCAGGCAAATTTTAACAGAAAAAAGACTTCTTAAAAAATATAATATTTAGCACTGAACAATCAAGCATCAAAATCATCAAAAAATGGAAAACATTTTTTGATTGGAAAATACTCCTTTATTGACATATTCTGAAACGACATCACGCATGTTGTGACCTAGAGCCTCATGTGAGGACTTCAGACCATTTCATTCCTCTAATGCGTGAAACACAAATCTTAATAAAAAGAGACTAACAGAAAAAGTAAGATCAAAACTAACAGGATAATGATACATAGTCCCTTTGAATCCAATGAGAAGTCACATCATTTTTCTATTGTGTGAAGACACAAACAGAAAATGTAAGAACAAAACTCAGAAAGGTAATGAGACATCATCACCTCTGCTTGCCCTCAGCACAAAAAGGTTTTAGGTATTATTTGCTTGTGACCATGATTCATTTGAAAAGATTTTTAACAGAACTTGGTAGAAAAATATGCAGGATTTTAGTCATGAACGTCTCTAGACGTTCATGTTTTAGTATACACTAGAACAATAATGGCATGAAAAATGAAAAAGGGGGGGAGGAATGAAAAAACTTAAACATTTACACTGAATCAAAAAGTTCTCTGCAATGCAACTGTGTGAGAAAATGAATGTAAAGGAAAAACTGCATCACTGACTTGTACTAAGAAAACAAAACAAAACAAATTAGGACCAAGGAAAAAGTATGCAAGGTGTCTCCATTCAAAATAAACTTGCATAAATTGTAACGTGTGCTAGTATGGCAATTACTCAGAAACACCCTTAACAGTGCTCTTAGATTCAAAGTACAACTAGGTAAGTACTCAGAAATACCCTTAATGATATGCTTAAGTTCAAAGTATGACTAAGAGCTCGAGATAACCCTATTGAATGGAAACACCCAAAAGAGATGTGAATGATGATCATTGGCAAATGTACATGACAGGGCCACTAGAATTATTAACTACTTTTATACTTTTTTTAGAAAGCAAGAGCAGACTTGCATGGCCCATAGCTATACTTATATATGGATACAACTTGCATTTTTCAAAATATTACATGCACTATTGCTAAATTGTAAAAGAATTTCAACAGATTTCACAAAGTGGGAAGCAGGAGTAGCAAACATTGGCTGCTATGCAACTGGCTGCACCCCTGCAGATGGGCTTATCCTAAGACCCGATTCAAACTTCTTGTGGAATGCAATTGTGGACAAATCCAAGGCCCTCCCTTACATTTGCATGTCAAACTGTACCAGAGGCTATTTGTGGTTTCCAAGTAAGTGAAAATAAAATGCATTTTTGAAAATTTTGTCATTGATATGTATAATTATCAGTGCAAATAATATCATCGTTTTTGATTTAGATACTTTAAGATTAAACTTTTATCTGAAAATTCAAAAACCGAACAATAAAAAATTATTTTTAAAACCGTTTGTATAAGAATAGAAAATAATTTCAAGTTTAACATGCTTTCAAGCCTAAATCAAATTTAATTTCGACCCTACTGGGCCACACATGTTAATGATTTATTCTAAATATATCAACATTAGCATTTAATTTTTGATGAGTGTTTCAAAAAAATAGACAAAATGTTGCTTTTCTTTGCAGCTGTAAAAAAGTGTTTGAAAATTGTTCATTCACACGATGTTAATGTTTCAATTGGTGATGCAGCTGTTGCCTGTGCTGCTGAACAATCCAGACTTGTGCCCATAAGCAGCTGCAGTCAAATAAGTGATATTGCAAGTGATGTTTATAACCAGTTCCAATTGACCAATCAGAGCTATTTTATTGGATTATCTATTTTTGCCAATGCATCAGGCACCTCAAATAGGAACTGGGAGCCTCTATTGGCGATGAATTCGTAAGGACATTTGACATTATTAGAAAAGAAAATCACTTGAAAAAATTCTATATGACTTTTTATCTGCATCATGATATTGCATGACTAACTTCAATAGAAGCATTCAAGCTCCATTAATGAAGACATTATAAACAAAATAAGTTTTCATATATTGTGAAGTTAATACTCATGTAAATTTTTTAAAGGTTTTAAAGCTTTAAGCTCATCCTCCTTACTGTTGCAATCGTAAACATTAAAAAGATCTTGATTGCTCACATGCCTCAGCTCATGAAATTTCCTGAATGGGTGTTTTGTCATTGCATGCAGTTTGACCTAACTTTTAAAAAGATATGTAAGTATTTAGTCACACTGTTTGGTCCCACATGCTGCGCTAAATGACCTGTTGTGACGGTAGTGTGAAGTATTTTTGATGTCTATGGTAGTATTCCAGAAATATTCTTCTTTAAGGCTTGGGTATGGAATTGAGTCTGTAACTCAAGCGCCCTGCTCCCTGTCTGCAACTAATGAAGCCTACACAATTTTGGAGGTGAAAAACGGATCGAAGCCCATTATCACTTCCAATGACTTTTCAACAGAAACGAAAGCGGGATATATCTGCGAAAAAGAGAGTAAAAAAAAATTTCTTTCATTGCGACGTTGAATGCTAACAATGATATATTGCACAATCAAATTTTTTCTCAAATAATAAATTATTTCAATGTATTTCCTTGCAGACTTGTGGGGCTGTCCTCCTGGTTATCTGATGCTCGAAGAAAATTGCTTCAAATTCGTTCGAAAACTCAAAGCATTCTCCGATGCAGAAGTAGCTTGCTTGCAAGAAAAAGCTGTTCTAGCAAAGCCAGTCACCTTGCTGCAGGTTGACAATCTTGAAACAATTGTTAAGCACAACTAGTAATAATAATTAATCCATTACAAGATTATTTTCCTGAGTATAGGTTGGTCACTTAGCAAGATTTCTCATTTTCATTTTTGACTTCACATTGTTCAGGTATTAAATGAAGCAGGTCATATCTTTGATATGCAAGATACAAGACTGAAGTTTCATGTAGAATTTTTAGAACAAGTGATACCAACTTTCATTAAATGTAAAAACTTTACAGTGCAAATACCATTTACACATCCCCTGACCTTCCCCTTATAGTCAACCCCAGTGCGACTCTATTTTACTGTTCCCAACCCATCTTCCTTCTCCTATCTTGTACATAAACAAGTGATGTGGCAGAAACCAGGACTTTTCTATTTGTTGTAAATATTGTGTATAATAAATAGTTCCAATGTCTTTAAGAGAGGAGGTTGGTTCTTAAGCTGCCTAAAACAGGGATTGGCAATATTATGTCTGTGGTGTCATCGCCAGAGTTCTAAAGGCAAGAAATTCAAATTTCCAAACATGTTAGCTTTAAAATGTCCATTCTTAAAATTTTAATATCTTTCTTATTTCTTAAGATAATTGTAAAATTCCTTTTATGAGTGAAAGAGGCATCCTTTGTCTCTTTGCCTAAATTTTCCTGAAAAAGTTTTGAGATGTTAGAAAATAAACATACCCAATTGAAAACAAATTTGGTTCATAAACTTTCACAAATATAATAGTATATCTCTAAAAAGCAAATTTTGGGGTATTAGGAAAGCACTGTCTCATAAGTAGTTTTCATTTTTACAAGATATTTGAATTGAAATCCAAAGCTATGAGCTGCATTTAAAAATTTAGGCCAAAAGTCATGCCTAACAGTTATTTCCGAGCTTAGTATTTTTGGATAAGCATTTATCTTTAAAACTTTCTCAAGACTTGGCCCAAGTAGTCTGTCCCAGACTACTTCCAATCTTAGAAAGGGTAAAGTCGTTCAGTCAAGATGGTCAGTTCAGAACTGATTTATTTTGTTTAAGTGCGGGTTTAAATATCTAAAAGTTGGATCCACTCAAGGGAAAAACGCCCACTGTCATTTTCCTGAGTGTGAAAAGTGGGAAGTTCAAAGTAGTTCATAAAATTAGCAAGGATTAGGCGGATCCATCACAATTTCCCCAAGCATGATATTAGCGTGGACAAATCACGGGACTGGTCACGTGATTGAATTCTGTGGGTTAATTGGTTATGCTTATCGCGAATAAATAACAAGTTTTTACTGAAAGTTGGTGTCAGATTTCATGTTTTACAGAGGAAATCGTAATGATCTTAGGAAGTATTCCCACGGTGAATAACAGTTAAATAATAACATACTTAACACCTAAAACTTATATGCTAGTCCATTACTTAATGTAAAACTACAGTATTACGTTATTCCTATGGGTCGATGAAATTTTGAGCCAAAATTTGAACAAGTGACATTTAAAAATGGACATAATAACAATTTTCGAAAAACACTAAAGGTACACCATATGTGCCTCTAATTTTCAATTTCAGTTTCTGTTGACTTCCTAAGAGGTTTCCTCCAAGTATTAAAGTTCTTTTTCACTGCAATCTGAAACTTTGCCACTCTCTGAGCCCAGAATGTATTTAATAACTCCGGGGTTAGGATGATGGCCTCGTGTTTGTCATCTTCGTAGTACTTGGCTCCCTGTCCCATCTCCGTCATCTTTTTCATCTTCTCAAATTCTTCCTTAAGGTTGCCGACCTCCTGATGATACTGAACCTTCCGGATGTCAGCCTCTGAACAGAGAGGAGCTGCCCAAACCGCCTCCCCTGGATTTTGCCGTTGAGCCGTGTCTCTCCCTTTCGCCAGCGTGGCCCTTTGTCTGCCTATTGTTTCATCTTCCCTATGACCCGGGTCATGACAGTCCGACCAGGGAGAGACTTTCTCCCTGTACATGACCTTGGCGCCCTCTTCATAGTCACAAGGAAGCATAGTGATGACTTCCTTCCCAAGTGACTCCTGTTTCAAAGAGTATCCATTCAACATCATGCCTAGTTTGGCGCGAGAAATGTTTGTGTAACAGAGTCGGCAGCGAAGAGGGTCACCAGATCGGAGTTTTGGTTCCACCTAGCCACACAGTCTTTACAAACGTTGTGACTACCAATGTGCGTGGGGTGATGGATAAAATCAAAGTTTGTGATAGGTTGATAGCAACTGTCGCATTCAATGTACTTCCTGAAAGGTGTGCAGATAATCTTCACTGTTACTCGGGTTTATTCCCTAACATTAAAATGACCTAACTTAGGGAATCAAGGCCCTCTTGTCCTGACAGAGGGTGAGTACATCCTCCCTTAATTTAGGTTCTTGACCAGGGACTAAGCAAGTATTCTAATCCATTCTGTACCAAAAATACACGTGCAATAAATACTTCTGACAACTCCTATTTCATTCCCATGGAAATGAAATGGTCTAGCTTACCTTGGCTAGTAGTTCTCTATTTAAGGCTTCATTCTGCTTGACAAATGAACCACTTAAACCATTATGTATTTATCTCATTGAAAGTAGAAACAACCAAATCAATTCACTAGTAAGGACTGACTTTATTCTCTTTTTCAAATCATAACAAACTCAAAAAGATCAACTGGATGAACATAAGAAAATTAGGAACTTCTACAAAATAGGAATGTGCGTAACATTCACATTGTAGTAGAATTGTTTGTTATAATGTATGGGGTACAGCGGGGTTGACATGATGTGCTGTAAGAAGATATTACAGATTAGTTTCTTGCCATTGCAATGATATTACATTGTAAATCTGGTTTTATTCACATCATTGAGGTCTGTTCAGTCTCACTACATATTTCTTGCTACTGTTATTTTTCACTACTACAGTTCGAGTCTTTTGTTTTAGGACTGGTATCCTTGATTGTCTTTTAATCTCTCAAGCCTCATGTGTATGAGGTCAATGGCATCATTCACGGGTGGGATGATACGCTTGGGCTTCTATCTCTTCTCGACGGGCGTAGGTGGTGTTCCTGGGCAGAGTCTCACTTCTGGCTCCAGGCAGGTCACCGCCCCTAGGAAAAGTGACTAATTCCATATAGAAGGGTTCAGGTGGTGCAGTCGTTCAGGGCTCCTTGTTTCGCTTATTCTTGATCAGTCTCTGTACATAACACTGACAGCATAGCATGATACGATGAATTTCAGGACTCCAATGACGGCTCCCGTGAGTGAGAAAGAATGCTGTTCAACCAAGGACCTTTCTTTTGTGGACACGGCCAAGAACTGCAGGACCTTCAGATATGGCCGCTTGATTTTGAGGTCCGACCACCTCTGCAGGGCTGCAGGTATCTCGTTGTTTGGGATAGTGATGATGCTCAAGGGTTCCCACTCATAGTTAAATTGTATCATGGTATCTGGGAATTCTACTGTCAGGTCCACGTAAGCCAGGTGTTGGGCAAACTCGGCTTCACATCCTTCATAGAGCGTGAACATGTTGGCACCCTTAGAAAGGTATATCTCACTGACTGTCCCATTGAGGCAGGTCACGGGCACCATATGGGCCATCAGTAAGTAAGCAGCAAATGTGCACTTACCCATCTGCACCACTCTTTCTTTGGCCTCCATAATCTCATAATTACACACTTTCCTAGCATTCTCAAAGTCCTGCTTGTAGATGGATCCCAAGCACGATCTGTCCAATTGTCCAGATAACACTCCAAACCCATCACACAAGTACTGTCTGTTGAACATTAGGCAACTCAGCAGGTCCACTTGCCTGAGTTCCAGAGAAAACCTATGGTCGATATTAGATAAAGCCAAGATTTCTTCTTTCACGTCAAGCACCATCACATGCTTTTCATCCACAGTAGCTGGAAACAGGTGCAGTTTATATAGTCTAAGTCGGGATTTTCTGGGTGACATCAGCATGTGCACTAATAGATGGGCGTAGGCCCTGTCGAAGAACACGGAAGATTCAATTTGGAACAAGTTACTTGGTCTTTCGATCAGCAACTTACACTTGTATTTGGTGGCTTGCACTTGCAGGGTGTGGAACAGTAGGGGCAGTACATCTCCGGGTATCAAAACCAGGGTGAGTCGGTGACGCAGGCCTCCCTGTATGGCTCGGGTGGTATGGTCGAGTTCTTGTTTGATGGCACTTTCTACTCCCCTGGTGCGGTTGATGATTTCTTCCACCACCTTGTCAATGCTGACCTCTACTTCAAAGAGTTTCTTAACATTCTGGTTGGTCCAAGTAAGTTCGGACTGCAGGTACTTGATCTGCTGTCCGTTGTACATAGCCATAAAACTGGTGGAGGCCGCCAAAGGAAGGGCCAGGAGTCCCGCGAGCCTTCTGTCTGTGACGTACGGCGCATTTTGTATGATTCCTCTTCAACTCGAATGTTTCAGGTTTTGGTTCTTCGATGGTACTGTACAGTGGGTCGGTGGGAGTGGGGATGAACAAGTGCTGCTTGCTACACTCTCGGGCAATCTTTCCCACCTGTCCTCTATGATGCACCTCCTTAGCAGATGTAGAGTTACCCAGATTGGGGAAAAGAGCCTGAAGTGCGTGAACCTGGTGTAGCAATCTTTGGACGTTCGGATGGTATAATTTGGCTATCCTGTTCCACACTTGCGTGATGAGCTACCTGATCTCCCCAAAGTATTTGTAATCGTAGTACGGCCATTTGTCCAGAGTATGCCCCTTCTCGTCCCTCTGTCAGTCTAGGAGACATCAGACGTGCTTGAAGTGTTCAAGCTTGCATAGCCAATTGTTTTAATCATTGATCCTCGTTTCAATAATGGTCAGGGGAATATCGATGTGCACATGCAGATAGGATGTGGCTCCCACAAGTTCGCCCACATCCTCCAACATGGGCCTCTCAGCTGAGACAGGCTTAACCATCAGGTAGCAGATGGTCATCACATGAAGTAATCACCTCATCCACGTACTCCGACCCATTGGTTCAGATTCTGCAAGGGTTACCAAATCATTAGAACCCATCTGCCATACCACAGTTATTTACCCTGTTACTTAGCGAGTGCTGAAGACTTAGTCTTGGAAGGATAGCAAATTAAAAGAAATTTATCTAAGTAGGAAAGTTTAAGTGGGACTCATCATCTCCTGGTTATTGTAGTTCTAAACAGGAAAAGTTTTCTAAAGGAAAATTAAGGTACTATTACAATGGATGAGTCCGGCAATGATTTTATCTTTTAGGCAAAGAGCTCAACCCAGCCAGAGACTGGGGCTGACTCATCCTTCTGAATGGTGTTGACTCCATTCTTCTAACTGGGACATTTTTTTTGGAAATGGCCCTGACAGCTGCAATTGGAACAAGCCCCCCTTTTTTCTATGTTCAGATCGAACAGAGTTATCCTTCCCCTCTGCCAGGGCAGCAATCCTTTTTTCCAACTCGGCATATTCTATCATTTTGAGATTGCTCACTTATCTGGCAAACGTAGGTCCCTTTGACTTTGCCCTCCTCTCCGATCTTCTTCTCCTCTGCTTTAATATACTTTAGGAAAAAGACACTTTCAACCTAATGTCACCTCATTTTCATCCTTGAATTTCATCATGTCCTGTTGGACCAATCAAAATAGTACAATGCACTTTTTTCACATTCTGACTAAAAACTGGTTATCCTTGAAACTTAAGCGGTTAGACAAATGCTTTATGTGAAGAGATTTTTGTAAAGAGGCAGATATAATTGGAAGCTCAAAATAAACAGTTGAAAGAAAACTCATCTTTTCTTGACACAATTGGCAACACAGAATTCATTGAACTACATAAATACCAAATACTTAACACCTAAAACTTATATACTAGTCCACTACTTAACATAAAACTACAGCAATACGTTAGTATGTCCTTTTTTGTCTTTTCTTTTTAAATTAATGATTGCTTAATGTTTCTACAAAAGAAGCTTTCACAAAATTCTTTTGCAAGTCTGAACTAGTATATGGTTCCTGAGTAAGTTAAATTTCAAATAAACAAAACAGTTCAATAGTAAATTATTAAAAGCCTTTATAAACGCAGGTGCTCAATATGGCAAGCACTATGATATACCCTTGGTCATGAGACTAAGGTTCGAAGTATGAATGAGACCCAGGATAACCCGTGTACAATAATACCTCGTATGTGTTTATGAAACAAACAATGCGAGTCCCAAATAATGTATTTTGAACTTAAGGGAACTTATGTGAAATAAACTTACGTAAGCTAAAATAATCTGAGTTTTGCCAAAACTGTTTCACTAAAAAATATGATACATACTCTAATGCGGGTAAGTAAAAACTCATGAAGAGGGGGAGAGCAGTCCCCTTATATAGGTCCTGTATCAACAAGTACATGCTTCCACAGACTTGTCGAAGAATGGTCAACATGACTCAGTCCCCTTTCAGATGTGGGCTATGATTTTGCCAGTATTTCCTTACTCCAGATGGAGTGTGACAGGCACCCTCATTTGTTCCATGCCCAGCCTCCATGATTAGAACCCAATTGACAGTCCCTCTTGATGAGAAGGAGCCATATTCTACAAGTGGATAGTGATTTTAACTTTTGAATTTAAAGGAATATATGTAGGTGCTCAATATGGTAAGTATTCTGATATACCCATGGTTGTTAGACTAAGGTTCAAAGTACGAATGAGACCCCGGGATAATCTGTGTGCAACAATACCTAGTGTGTGTTTATGAAACAAACAATGCGAGTCCTGAATAATGTTTATTGAACTTAAGGGAACTTATGTGAAATAAACTTACATAAGCTAAAATAATCTAAGTGTTACCAAAACTGTTTCACTATAACATATGATACGTACTCTAAGACTGATAGTCAAAGACTCGTAAGGAGGGGGAGAGCAGCCCCCTTATATAGGTCCTGTATCAACAAGTATGTGCTTCCACAGACTTGTCGAAGAATGGTTGACATGACTCAGTGTCCCTGACCTAGATTCTGTGACTTATGGAGTGTTAATGGCAAAGCTGTCAAAATATGACAGCATGACATATAGCCTCATAAGTCAAAGTGTCAAAGTCGTAGCCCCTCTGGAGCAAGTGTTGAACACCTGTTCCTCAGACGTGATCTACTTGCCTGAGCCCTAATCTCAAGTCTTCCGATTACTACATAAATTTCCAGAAAAAGATGCATATTTCACACTCCTAAAAAAAAAGAATTTTACAATTACCTTAGGAAATAAGTGATCTACTAAATTTTACAAATGGACATTTTAAACCTAATTCACTGGGAAAGTTGTATTTTCCACTTTTAGAACTACAGTGATGGTGAAAAAATAAGCTGTGCATTGCATGAAAATTCACTAATGTTTTTTTATTTGAAGAACTGACCTTCTCTCTAAAGACATTGAATAGTTCCACATCTCAATTTATTGCGACTTCTCAGTTTTGTACCAAGCCAAGGAAGTAAGACCTTCAACAGTATTGTTAACTTGGTCTAGTATAAGTTACCGTCTATAGGTCAATCAGTACGTAAGGGTTTAGATAAAGTCTAATCGAGCTAGCTTAGTCATGAAATACCTTTCACCTTTGTCTACTTTAACTGTCCATTTGAGTATGATAAAATAATGTGTCTCTTACCAGATAGAATGGATCTAAAGGAAAGAGCTGTATTGGATTGAGTCCAGATGATTGAGCTATACTGTAAGATCATTGCTGGGCCAGTTTCTCACCTAAGCTAAGCAGGCTGGGGAGAGCTGGAGTAATAATACCTAAGCATTCAAAAAAATGCTCCATAAATTTTGAAACTATTGACATCATTACACTTTACAAATTATAATCTAATAATTCCATTCAAAAGCCTAGTGACAAATAATTTCAATTTTTCAGAATGATTTTCTCCAAAGTATGATCAAGTACTCAGACAGGCAAGCAAATGAGACCTCTGCAAGCACCTGGATTAACTACAGGAGAGAAGCCGGAGCAGATTTAACGTTCTTAAAAAAGATAGGTACAAAAATATAATAAGTACCCAGAAAACATTTATGTTAAGCATCTCCTAACCTCAGACTTAAGCATCGTTCTCATTTGAGCGTTAGCTCGTACGCATGGTAGGCGTAGGCTTCACGAGTACAAACTATGCTACCTGTATGTACGCGAAGAACATACGTAAGTATCTACATAACCCTTGCACCCAAAAAGAGCTTTTTTAAGGCTACCGCCAAGCCTTAGACTGTCCTTGGGAGGCTTCATAAAAAAGCCTTACTTACAGCTATAAAGAAAGTCATCAAATTTGTCTCAAAGTTCAGAATTGAAGATGTGATCATCAACCATTATTGGGGGATGAGGATTTCTGGCTTTCTTTTTGCTTGGAATTCCTTTTTGACCTTTGAGCTGACCTTCTTTGTCTAGGTTACATTACCCCTTGTTACTCCCTGGGTCAAGGTTATTCCAAAGTATCACGCTGGAAGTGTTATACTGTTAGGACTTTCACTTGTAACAACAGCAAACAAAAAGAACTGAAAAATATATTTATGAAATTCAAGTGTTCAGGTTCAATCAATTCTGAAAATTTCTAAAATCCTCAAACTTTTTGTAGGAGTTGGATCAACCTCCTCTGTTCTCAATGGATATGATGCTGATTGTTTTGCTTACTCACAAACAGCTTCAGAAGTGTTTGTCACGAAAAGGATTTTTTGCAATCAACCTTCATATTTCATTTGTCAAATGGGTATGTAATTGCAAAACTTGGCTGATACTGTTTTTATGAATGAATTAGACAAGTTTTCTAAACAATCCATTGTCATGTAAAATAGCCTCACCAATTAGCAAATCGCCAAAATATGAACTTGAGACTGACTTTCCCCAACATTTGGTCAAACTACCAACTTACTGACATTTTGGCAAACTTGATTAAATGTCCATATTTTGTGTAATTACCATTGGTTTCGACCGTATTTTACAGAGCAGAGTCTTACCGCGTTGCTACAACCATATCTTCCTGATCCAGTCGGGCTCTGGCCCATGAGCAAAACTCTGGGCCCTGACGATATCTCCAAGAACAAAATACCAAGCAATGAGTCTTGGATAGCTTACGATCCGCTGCTTACTCCAGTTGGTCTTCCAGGAAGTCCTTTGTTCACATCACAACTGAATCATAAATCACACATCAAAATTTATCCTTCTGACAAGCTTGCAATTCCAACATCGCGACAGCTGTCGATTCTGGGATGGGTGCGGCCAGATAGTGAGGCTGAAGGTCCTATCATGGTAAGAACATTTTCATTTTGATGATCCTGAAAAATATGCCGTTTTGTAAAAAAAATGTCGTGATCATAGTTGAGCTACAGATAACAAAATGGTAATTTACTCAAATATTTGTTTTGTGTGAATTTTCGAAAATTGAAAAATGACCATCAATTGTCAAATTAATTTATCAGAAAAACTACACACCCACCAGCCATGCCAGTGGCAAAGGGAGGGACCCCATAGTGTCCTCTTCTTATGGCTTTTTTTGAAAAAGTGAACATAATAGATTGACATATGTTATATTTTTGTATCTAAGTGTTTCAATGAATTCTATGTCAGTAATTGTGTCAAGAGAAGATGAGTTTTCTTTCAAAAGTTTATTTCAAGATTCAAAACATAACTGCCATTTTTACAAAAACTAGATCACAAAATGCATTAATCTAACTGCCAAAAATGTTTTCAAGGACAACCAGTTTGGGCGAGATGTATTGTCTTGACAAAATAATGTGCTGTACTGTTTTAATTGGTCAAACAGGATGTGAAGAAACTCAAAGGCAAAATATGAGGTTACATTAGGTCAAAAGAATGAATGCTACTGTCTCTTTTACCTAATATTTCACAAGTTGTCTGCCTGCTCATCTAGCTCCTTAATGTTGGGTAAAGCCTTGTTTACATTGACGCAAGTCGCAACAGAAATATGCAGCAGATTTTACATTAGTAAAATAATAAATGTTCTGCTTTTATTTGTCCGTGTGTAATCTCTGTGTCTTACTGCTGTGACCATAGACATATATCTCAAAAGACTGCTGATCTCCTGATTTACTGTTATGTGGTTCCAATTTTACTCAGTGGCAGGAAAATGGCACTGTTTCCCCACCCAAAACAAAGCCAAATTAGTAAAGAAAGGGGTGTATTTTTACAATTTTTAAACCCATTTCAACAAATTTCTTGAACTAAATGAGCTAAATATTGTAATCAATGGGATATTTTCTTTTTTCTTCACTCTTTTTGGGTGGGTTAGCAGTGCCAATTACCATGTTGTAACCATATTTGGTACTACATGGGATCAGCAGTCTATTAAAATATATGTCTATGGCTGTGACTTGCATCATAAATCAATGTTATTGTGATGCATACAAAAGGCGTGAAATAGTGAGGTGTGTTCTTTAGTCATAAATTATCTCCTTAATATGTAATGAAAAGATCCCGAGTAATAATTTCCTAGCATTATATTGTTTCTAAATTCCCTGAAATCACATGGAACCTCAAAGATTTTTCATTCTATTGAAAACATTGACATATAAGCAACTTACAAAGGGCACTGTAGAAAAATAATCTCCATTTTCTGGTATATTACCGAATCTGACATTTTGTTGTTTGGTCTGATAACTAGCTCATTGAAAATAACTTGCTCTCACACAGTTGTCAGAATCTGACCAATTACGCATTCAATATTAACAGCTAATCAAGAATAATAGCCCTTATTCGGAGTTTGGTGCTCAAACATGAGCTTTGTGACCACAAAGATAAGAAAATAGACTTCGCTAATTGACTTCACTTTGATACGAATTTGATATGATATGAGCAAAGCCTGAAAATAGTCAACACCAAAGTATTATTTACATAAAAGCACAATGGATGGCAGAGTTCTGACAGAAATGACTATGTGACTCGGATCCGTTCATCACAGAGCATTGAAAGTACTGTCATTGACAACTATGCAGGCTCTGTCAGTGGGAATGAAGCAACACACCAGACCATTCGTTATTGGCTTAGTTAGATGTTGCCTAAACAATACAGCTGTAAACATCTCCTGCATGGACAAGAAGTTATTTCAAAGGATTTCTCTTGTTGGTAGACCCATGAGACTATCAGATAAGGATGCATCAGTATGTAATTTTTGAGCTAAAGGATTTTTTGCTCATCAAGACAAGGCTCTCAGGGAACTATTTGACCTTATGCTTGTGACAGTCTCTCTTAATAAGATAGGCAAAGTGCAGTTGAACCCCTTGTATAGGGGAGGATTAATGGATTTTTGGCTGTAGTGTCCAATGTCCTACCTCAGCTGAGAGAGATAAAAGATGATGAGGGAAATCACTAAGCTATAGGTACCCAAAGAATGGAAAGAAAGACGTGTCAAACTTTTCTGAAATTTCACAATGTTTTCGTCTCAGATAAAAGCAACTTAGTGTCGGCTCGCTACCTTTGTGCCTGGTATAAATGGTGCCTAGTTAAAGCCCGCTCTCTGAGCCTCTGCTTTACAAAGTTATGTTCTTTAAAAAGTTTAATAAAGTCTTTGGGTTTTCACTCGACAACTTAACACATATGCCTGTATGAATGAGTGTAAGCATGTACCTTTTTGAAGAACTTGTTAAAAATAAAAAATACCTTATTTTACAGCGATTGAAATGTAACTGATTAAAAAAATGAAAATAAGAAAACACGAAACCTCGGATTCTCTCTCGTTTTGTGAGAACGAGACAATGCAGGAATGTCATAAAAAATGAATCAATGACGTCTCGTTAGTTGGGACTTATAAAATAAATAGAATTTTACAAGTATGAACATGAATGCTCTAGCCTAACCTAATGGGTCATTTAATTACATTTAAAAGTAATATTAGGAATAAAATCACTGTCCAGGATGATCTCCTGGGACACTTAGGATGATTCAACCTGGTTAAACAGAAGATCCACCAGAATCCCCCTGAACCAATTTATACTTTGCAATTTAAGATCCCGGGGGCCCATAACAAGAACTGGCTTACTAGGTGTGGTGATAGCCCTTAGTTTTATGTAAGAAAATAAATGTAGTCGGCGTAAGACTTGAGATTAGGGCTCAGGCAAGTCAATCATGCTTACAGAACAGGTGTTCAACACATGTTCAGGAAGAGCTACGATTTTGACACTTTGACTTATGAGGCTATCATGCTGTCATATTTTGACAGTTCTGCCATTAGCGCTCCATAAATCACCAGTATCTAGGTCAGGGACACTGAGTCATCACAACCATTTCTGACACCGATCGGTTGGTATCAGGACCTATAAAAGAGGGAAGCTCTCCCCCTCTTCATTACTCTCTTACCACCAGTCTTAGAGTACGTATCATACGTTAGTGAAGTTATATTGGCAACACTTAGATTAGTTATACTTACGTAAGTTTATTTCCCATCAGTTCAATAAACATTATTCGGGACTCGTGTTGTTTATTTCATAAACACATATTAGGTATTGTTGTATACGGGTTATCCCGGGGTCTCATCCGTACTCTGAACCTTAGTCTCATGACAAAGGGTATATCTGAGTACTTGCCAAGATTGAGCACCTACGTATATATAAATCTGAATATTGTTTATTATCTCACAGCAGCAGAGATTTTCGGTAAAAGAGACTTTTGTGGCGTGAAGTCCCCAAAATATCTACTGTTTGTAGGTAAACGCGGTACCTTAGTCAAGATATCTTTTTCAGTGAGTTTATACCTCTGAATGTTTGTCGCCTTGCCCGTTGGCGACCAGTTGCTGGCAACGACAACAATAACCAATTGGACCAAATAGTTGAAGTCGTTCTCACCCAAGATGCCGATCGACCAATTCCAAATAATTCAAGAAGCTTCAGATGTTTATTCTCAGATAGTTACGATAAGATTATTTTTCTTACAATGATTGTACAGTACTAAAGTGCATTTCCTTTTATAGATAGAGGGGTGGGGTTAAACTCTCCTTCAATTCACCTTGGCAACGGCTATATGCAAATTCTGGGAATTTTGAATGACGCAAGTCTCAACAAAGAACGTGCATTTGTAATTTCAAAAAGGGCAAGGATATTTTTTGCCTGTCTGACTTTTTGGATGCACTTAATTACAGTGTGACTTAAAACTAAACTTAAATCAAAAATGAATCTCGAGAGCAGAGGCAAATTAAATCATTAGTAAAAATACTTTAAATTCTTATGACTAAGTTAGTACGTTTAAAACACAGTAATTCCTCAAGAGGCCTCTCGTGACAACTTTCGACCTAATGTTACCTCATTTTTGCCCTTGAATTTCATCAGATCCTGTTTGACCAATTAAAACAATACAATGCATTTTTTATGCTAAAATGTCACTTCCCACTAAAAACCTGGTTGTCCTTGAAACTTTTGGCGGCTAGACGAATGCTTTTTGTGACTTAGTTTTTTGTAAAACGGCAGTTATATTTTGAATCTTGAAATAAACTGTTGAAAGAAAACCTCATCTTTTCTTGACACGATTGGTGATATAGTATTCATTGAAAAGACATAGATATCAAAGAATTGTATTTATCAATCACCAAATTATGTTCTGAAATCGTGAACTTTAAATTATTGTAATCAGTAAAAAACTTTCATTTCTTCAATTGTGTATGATGGTGAGAAATCATGCAATCAGTAGTCAATGTTATAAAAAATTACAATCGTATTTTACGACTAAGCTGTCCCACTTCAATAAAAAAGCAAAATTTTACTTACTATTAAAAGGGTCAAACTTTTCAATCGTAACTCGTTTAATACGATCATAATTTGTTTATAACATTGACTGCAGATAATCTCCCAGTTTCTTGGATCTCAAAGATTCGTAGAAGTTGAAAACTTGAAGCCACAAGTAAACGAAGAGAACTAAATGAAACAAAACTCAATTTAATTATGTGTAAATTCATGTACCATGTCACGATTTTAAAGCCTGCATTGAAAATAAAAAGCTACAATTTTAAAGATTTCTTATTAATCAGCGATGATTTTATTTCAATGTTTTTCTTACCGTCAACAAGAATGAAAAGAACTCCTATAATTATGACCACGTTTCTGTCATCTCCAGTGATATCACTGGCTCCATCAAAAAGGAGAACAGCAAAGACAAAATGGCAAATGATGTTGATCATTTCAAATACCAGCCATGGCAAGCAAAACATTGGCTTTTCCTGAAAGTAAAGAATACTATTTATAGCATGTCCACACAATGAAAAGATTTTAGGATTATTAATGGAGGTTCTGAACCACAAGGAATGTACTCATATATTCCCTTAGTTGGTGGACTAAGGTTCAAAGAATAGTGGGAACTCCAGGATAACCCGTAAACAATGATGTTTGTGTGAAATTAAGAACACATGTCCTAAAAAAAGTTTTTATTGGATAATAAAAATATGTCTGTCATTTATGAAAATGTCTTAGTGTTGCCAAACTAAATCACAGTAATATCGAAAAACTAGGGTGTTGGCTACTTAATGCCAATAAGAAAAGTATTCTTGAGGAGGGTGAGAGCAGACTCCTTCTATAGGTGCCCAGCCAACAAGTCTTGACTTGTCAACAATGACTCATCTGCCTTCGTGTCCTTGACCGACATACCACTGACTTACGATGGGCAACTGTCAGAGCTGTCAGAATTTGTCAGAATCCTGCTAGTCCTGACAGTAAATAAATGACCCAATAAATCAATATGCCGTAGGCTGAGCCTTCTTCAACATGTGCAGAACACCTATTGTCAAACAAACCTAGACCTGCTGGAGCCCTCATCTCGAGTCTCTAAGTAACTACATATACATGCATAAAAGTGTTTTTGAATGGGTGATACATGGAATGTCAAAAGTGTAGTATGTCGAAATGACACATGTGCACTTTGTCAAAAGTTCAGCTAGTTAAAAACACAACTGGTTGAATGCAATGTCAAACATGCAAAATGTTAAAAAACTATTGTCGACGACTCAGCTTGTCGACAGGTGCAATAAGTCAAAAGAGCTTGTAAAGTGATAATTTTAAATTAGATCTATTTGATGTTCTGTGCTAACGCTGCTCTG
>LR034928.1:6129-20640 GCA_900607525.1 Apocyclops royi
ACAATACAGTTGAAGGTCTTACTTCTTTCGATTAGCAGAAAACGTCCGAATGCAATGAATGACGATGTGGAAGTCATATATTTTCTTATGTACAATTAAACATGTAAACAATTCTGCCACATCATTGTTATGGAAGAGAAAAGATAGTGTGTTAGTAAAAAGGGAAAATATTTGTTAGTCCGGCCTGTTTAGAACAGTGAATTAGAGTCGTGCCGGGGTCGACTATTAGGGGAAAGGCAAGGCGCGAGTAACAGCAACTTCTAGAGAAACCAGTTTTTTATATTCTTCAGCGATCATCATTGATCAAAAAAGGATGAAAAATATTCTACGTGTGATTTGAATTGAGCCCTGCATTAATAATTCAAGCGCATGTCTGTATGAGTAACAATAATGAATCGAAATTAATCAACTAAATTATATACCTAAAGTTACTTTGGTTGTTTACAACTAAATGCTTGTAGCCGGCTTTGTTTGTTATATTATTTATGTATATACATAAAAACTTTCAAGTATTTTTTTTTCACTGACGAAAAAAGTAAAAACTCTCACTCACTTTGTTAATCATATATTTTTGTGAGGAAATCCAATCAAAATTTCCATCAGATTCGTAGGACTACAGACACAAAAGTCCGCTTGAAAGTTATGTAACAGCAAAGAGTGATTTCCCATAAGAAATAATCTACTAAAATCACAGATCCATGCTTTTTTCTCATAAAACCTGGACACTTTTGTAGAGTTGCAGCGAGGCCTCGACAAGTGGATTAGATAACTGTACGATGGCAGGGTCGAAGTCATCCTTGAAATGCCAGTCCACTTCTGTCGTAAAAATTCGACGCAATGTCTCGTCATCAAATGAGTCGATGCTTAAAATGTTGAGATGACGAAGAAACCTTTAAAGAGAAAATTTAGTGACATGTTGACACAAGCAGAAATACCGCGATGATATCGTCAAAAACTTCAAAACAATTTTAGTTAGGTGGTCATACGAAATTTACTGAAAAAATATCTTGTCATAACATCCATTATGTTGATTATGCGATTACTGTATTCTGTGTAATTAATCGACTGTCCAAGCTTTTTCGACGCAACGTGGGTTCTTGAAAATTGACGACACCCGTAGTCAATGTTATAATAGTTACTTTACGCAAAAATCGAAAATACGATTGAAAAGCTGGACCACTTTATTTGTATGGAAAACTTAGCTTTTTTATAAAAGTGGGACAGTTTAGTTGTTTCATCCGATCGTAACTCCTTTATTACATTCACGACACCTGGTTGAAATTTCACTTCGGCCGCTACCAGGTGGGCTCATTGCAGTAAGAAGAAAAACGTCCAAAAGTTCGAGTTTGGTCGTGTCCTTCTTGTCGTACCAATAGCCATGATCAATCCACTGGAATAGTTCTCAAATATTTAGCTAACCCCAAAAAAAAACAACTAAAAATTAATTTAATTTTTCTAGTTGTGTAAGATTTTCGTAGGATTTTTGGCCAATTATGTCCCCAATATAAATTTTTTTGAAACGCTACTTGAGTATAGGCAAGTACTTGTACTTTATTTGAAGGTAGCCGTTTCTAGAGGGAATAGCTTATCTACTTAAGTATAGAGGGACGTGAGTTTATATTCAAAGTTTGCGGGCGCAAAAAATGAATCAGACAAATAGAAAAACTTTGCAGAGCAAAAAAAGTGGGCTGTGCTGGGAACAAGAAAAAAATAAGTTCATGAATTTGCCTTCAACTTGTAGGAAAATAATATTCAGTGACCACAAAAAATTTTAAGGCCAAATGGAAAGAGAAATCTATAAAGAAAACCCTATCAAAGAAAGGCTAACGGAGATAGAAAAAGCAAAGAGACAAGGGAAAAAAAGAAAAGGAAATATTCTGAAAAACTTTTTTTTTCTTTATGCTGGGATAAGATGTTAAAACTTGAGAACTCCATTAGCAAGATAAAGAAAATCTTATTTTGAAAAGAAACAGTTCTAACTAAGCTTGAATATAATCTTCTTATCGTGTTAAAAGTGACAAAGTCGATATTCGTCCACTGTGTTTATTCATAGGAATTTAATAAAAAGAAATATTATGATTTTTGAAATGGATACGTTGATTGTAGACGATTTTTCATTCAACGTCACGTCTAAAGATACAAGGAGAGGCAGGACGTGTGTGAAGGCTCCATAGAAGGACCAGTCTTATGGTAAATTGAATATGACTCGGTCATATGTCCATATATTGTTATAAGTAAAAAGCGTTAGCCTAATACCTTATATTTCAAACATTTACTTTTGCAATAAACCTATTTTCCGACCACAATATCAAAGTATACTAACAAGAGTATCTAATTCAATTGTATAAGTCTATTTTTACAAGGAGATTAGCATTTATTAGAAAAGGATATTGGGTTACGTTGAATTTCCACCAAGGTTACTTACCTGTCGAAGCAGTTCAACAGGTGGAATGGAACCAATCGCGTCTTGTTGTGGTAAGTCGATGTCGTCGATGAAAATGATGCACTTTTTGCCCATGGCGGGACCAAACACGCCCTTTCGTCGCCTGTCCAACTTCGACATGATCACCTCCTGCGTGTAGTTGACAGTCGTGCGGGCGGAGAAGTTAATGACGTTAGTCACAAACTTCTCTTTCGAAAGCTTTCTTATGAAACTGAAAAAAATTCAAAAATATTATTGAATCTTGAGACAAAAATTGCTTGGAGTCACAAAAATTATATGTAACATGCGTTTTTGGTTGAAACAAAAAAATGGTTACAATTTAGTCTTTGACGCTACTTTCAGTGGTTTAAAGGTTGGCACAATTGCCTGCTATGCTAGAGTCCTGGATTCGAACCCTCATATGATCAAAAATTTAAGAATAGAGAAATCATCATGGATGGAGATAATGACAAAAATCTAAATCTTTTTTGTAGATGACCTTTATCCTTGTTCAGTCTTTTTTTCAACCAAATTAAGATCACGGATAGAAATAAATGAAATGAAATGACACCTGTTGGTGATGAAGGACTTTCCTGTGCCGCTGGGCCCAATCATGCCTAAAGGTAGCCCCTTACTTAGCACGAGATTGAGAAAAAAAGATTGCTTCACTGTTTCTGCTGTTGGAACAATTAGAGCCTCATCGTCAGAGGAAAATCGTGACTAAAAAAAGTTGAGAGAAATTAATTTGGCATGATTCTGGATATCGCTGACAGATAAAACTTCTCTAGTACGAACCAAGTGGCCATTTTTATCCTTCAGCTGGTTTTATTTTTATCTTTTAAACAACTGAAGGTATATAAGCCCGAAAGCGTCATTTCAATTTTAAGCTAGACTGTGTGAGCTCATATTTCAAATTATTGCATTTCTCAAACTGTGTATATTATATTTACTGCCTGACCTAACCTACATTAGGGTACCACTTCTGGACATGATCAGCTTGTATGAACTATGGAATTTCAAAAAAATGGCAAAAGAAAAAATCGGTAAGGTATAAAAATCCTTCATATATTTGAATATTTATCAAAAATAAAAAAAAGCTTTTGATTTAACTTGATTGCATCATTTTTCAAATCGTCACATTTCTGATAATGTCGCAAGGTAAAATTTGTCTAAAATAAAAAATAAATGTTTTTTTAACTTTAAAACAAAAATAACCTAGCCTAATCTATATTATTGGGCCGCCCGATAGTACTTGCACCCCCATTGCGACAATACGAGAGCACCCCGCTGATTTATGTATTTTCGACATAAAATAATTAGTTAACTTAACAAAGTACAAACCTGTTCATTCGAAACTTGTTCTATCCATGTAAACCACATTCCCGGTTTAGTGGGATCCAAGCAATAGTCAAAGCAAGTGGCTCCCTCGGGCAAAAGATTGATTCTAAAATTAGATTCATATTATAACTTATTAAGAAATGTTCACTTACTGACTTTGTTTTAAACGCATTTTACGGTAACGCATATAAAACCAGAGCAGTGTGATAACATTTTTATTTTGTTTAATTCACACAAACGAATTTGGTTTTTAATTTTTTTTCGGATTGGCCATTTTATACAAAAGGAGCACACTCTTTCGTAAATTTCTTAAAAGAGTGAAAGTCAATATTTGCTACTTCATGCGTAGGTAAGAATCTAAAAAACCGGAACCAGATTACCTTCGTCAGGTGTACTAGAAAGCGTCGTGTGAAAATAAGGCAAAATTTAGCACCTGGTAAGTTTGAATGATGGAGGTTTAGCGTGACCCTTCACCAATCCATCAACCAGGTTACGAAATAGTGCGTCAAACTTGATTTTGCTTGATGAGCCGTGCATTGTTGCAGCTGAGGAGAAACAAAATTTCACTTTCACAAAGAAAATTTTATCGACTAATGAAACAGTGAAGATCTAACCAATTAAAAAAAAGTCGGTTGATAAATTTTAACGAGTCTCATACGATAACTATCGAAAACATTAAGAAAGTACTAATGAGGATATTAGAATTATACGAATAATAAGGTCTTGATACATCTGGTTAATTTCTTTGGTATTGGAACTAGTAAGTTTTGTGCCTTTACAGGAAACTGAATACTACTAATATTTGTTCTATTTTATGTGAAATTTTCCTGACATCCTTGGCAGCACAAGAATTAAATGACCTCTAACTAAATTTATGCGTTCTGTATTAAAGAAAAAACTATTTGTGGGATGAGATATCGGGTAAATAGAACAGGTCTTTGCATAGGTTACTTCCTTTCTTTACTGTTTTCTATATAGAAAATACCAATAAGTTCCAGATAGCTACAATGTCGGCTAACAGTCTTCAAGGTCAGGGTCATTGTACCAGCATGGTGAGTTAGAACACGAAGTAACTTTACTTTGCTGTTTTAAACTTAATAAAATTTACCTAAGCCCCAAACGAGACAAAACAAGAAAATTGTCTGAACATTGATGATGTCCAGAGGCACGGCCATTTCTCCTTGACGAGAAGCCAACTCGTCGACGTTCAAAACCTCCCCGAGAAGTCGAATCATGCACGTAACCAGGTGTAATTCGGAAAAAGGAACGAAGAGATCACTTTTCTTCACCTGTGCAAGGCAAGGCGGCAACAGCCACTCGAACATCTCATCAAGGCTGGTGAGGATTTCTTGAGTGAAGACGGACTTCGGCAAAGAGGCCAAGAAAGAGGTCTTCAGAGGCCGCCAGCCGAGGAGTTTGCTCTCCAGGTAGACCATGCCACAACGTCCGACAGTGGCAGGTGAGGCTCGATCTAAAATGATCTCCATTTATCCTTCCATTCTTAAAAATAAAAAAATCGCCTCCTCGGGGCGGGCACAAAAAGTGCAATTTGTCTAATTTCAAAAAGTCAAAAACACATTTCGTAGAGAGTTTGCATTTTTCCTTTCACATTAATTTCCACATTTTGACAAAACTGTACATTCGACATTAATTGTAACGCGATATAAAAAAAGTTTTCCTTCATGACTATGAATAGACAGTTTTTCTAAAAAGATTTCAAACTATTTTTTTTACCAAGATCAGCAGTTTCGAATATCAAATTCATCCATTGAGATAATGGGATGATTTCTCCATTCATGAGACACAACTTTCTGCTGTCATCAAGAGCCGTGTTCTAAAATCAATAGAAAATATAAATCTGACGATTTATCCAGTTGCTATTTATATAACGAAATTTGTGATACGAATTAAGCATACGGAAATAGAAGTTTTGATGCAATACCTACCAAATTTTCGACCCATTCTGAGTCCACAGGTCCATCGAAAATAATCCATTTCCTTTCCTCGGCGTTAGACGTGGCCATGTCTCGAAATGTACTTCCTAAGACACCATCTGACCACTCGTGGGTGTAGGGATCGAACACTCCGTAGAGCTGAGTCATTGTGATCGATTTCGGGTTGATGATTTTGTAGAAAGTTCTGTACTCCTTTATAGGAAAAGAAAATTTCTTCATTGATGATTTTGAACTTGCGACTAATAAAATAGCGAATGAATAAGTATTAGACGATATGGGTTCAGGACTTGAACCATAAGGAGCTTTACAGAAGATGATTAACAGACAATAGGAATTCAAAACATGCCATTTTCAAGGGCTATGCAATCCAAATAAATGGTAAAGGCAGCCAATATGATTTCTCACCTGTTGTTGTGCTTCTTTCTTTTCTGACAGGTGTGTCAGAGTATCTGCCAGGACTTCGTAGAGCTTTGTCTTGCAACTCATTGGCTCACCAACAAGCATGATGCCGTGCTAGAAAGATTTATGTAATCCTATTTCGACAATTATTTGGTTAATTATATATTTTAACATTTTATCATAGCACCTTTTTAGATATATGTACAATTTATAAATGTTCAACAGAAAATTTGGTCAAATAAATGAAATTAAAAGTGATCTTTATCGATGTCATGTTGTCGTGTACATTTTATTGATTGGGCCAGTACCATACCTGAACTTGAATCATTTCATAAAATTGCAAAATCTTTTGAGTGAAGTAAGGAGTGGCTTGGAGATTTTTCTCGACGCAAATTTCTGCCAAACTTGACTTGAGCTCTGATCTGTCCAAAACTGGAACTTCCTTCTTTGGAAACAGATCCTGAGTGATTCCCTGAAATGCGTTGTAACGATTGAATGATTAAATTCTAATTGTTTTTTTTTCTTTAATGTAACCAATGTTCAGTCATGAGCTGAATACAGTGGTGCAAGATTCTGCTGGAAATATCTGTTCAGTTGTTCTGATGATAAATTTGTTGGCATGTCAACAGCGATTGAAAACATGAAATGAAAAGTGCATATAAAAAACTCTATGGCCAAATTTTGCTAACAATAGAAGGGTAAGATTTGGGGATACTGTACATTAAAATTTATAAAGTATAGGTTGATCACTGAGCTAATTTTCTCATGATCTTTGTATGATTTCATAGTACTAAATAAAACAGGCCGTATCGTTTAAATTTAAGATTTGACTTAAGAACCATTTCAAATTCTTATAGCATGTGATACAAATTTACATTTGATGAAATAAAATTAAAATGTAATTGCTCTAGCACTGAAGAAATAGCTCTTAAAATTTGCATGGTAAGATGTCAACAAAATTGCATGCTCTCAGTTACATGAGCCTATACGATACAGAAAGCGATCTTTGAAACGTACCTTAAAAAGTGCAACGTCGTCTTGTATAAACTTTGGTAAGTTGACATCGTAAAGAGCTTTCAAAATTATTTTCAATTCATCGTCTTCAAAAGGTTGCCCTAATTTGATTTTGCTCGCAGACACCTGAAATTAATTTACACAAATCGCAGCCATTAACATAAAAAGCAAGAGAGTTGGCAATTAAAGAAATGTTCTTATTGAATCGAGAATAAGTCATGTTAAAAATTTTTTGCGTTTAACAAATTGTCGCAGTGACAAATCGTCGTTGATTAAAAATTTCAAAATAAGTTATTTCGCGAATAAAATACAAAATGATTTAACCTAACCTTTCTTAGATGTAGGACAGATGAGGACACTAGTAGACGATGTTATAAACCCAATTTTACGCAAAAAGCACGTTACGAGTGAAAAGTTTTGCCAATCAAGAAAATTGTTACATTTTACCCTACAGAGATTGCTTGGTCGCATCATACGATCGAAATTCATTTACAACAGGACCCCGACAGTGACAATTACGACATTGTGAAATGTTCCCACAAAAATGGAAGATTAATTGTTACCAATACAGCTTTGACAGCTCTAAGACCGTAGTCATAGTGCGGCTGGAAGGAAAGCTGCTCCGAGCATAGTCGATACGTTTCAACGATTTTTTTCGCAAGTAGTCTAAAACAAAAAATGTGTCTTTGAACTCCGAACAACTATTAAACAGTGAGGCAAGAAAAGGCATTAAAATAACACCAAGAATTAAGCAAACAAAAATTTGTGCTATCTACTAAATCATCTTTGACATACTAAATTTTCTAGTTTAATATTTTTTCAAAATTTTCTTGGATCCTTTTCTTTCAAAAAATTGGCTTTAACAAATTACCTAAACACCGGAGGGATGGAAACTCTGTTTTTAACATAACTGTGATAAAGTGGGGACTGCGACAATTTCAAACCCCCTCCTTTCATCATGTACCTTGCTTTCTGAAAACCGTTTGAGTAGAGAATAACTTCTGAAATCAAGGCCACGTCAGGTAGCATCATGGCCACAGGTCGAAACAGGAGCTTCAGGTTATCCGGCAAAACTCGAATGGCGAGCGGATCAGGGTTCATTGTAATAAATCTAAGAAAAAGAAATCTTGGTATTAATCGGTCAGTGTGCCCTGTTCACTTTCATGCACACAGCGTTTTTGCAAGGAGTCATACAACGGTTGCAAAATAGGCCGATGCAATAATAACTCGATGACTAGTCACGATTTCATAAAGTATTTACCCTCGTAAAATATAAAAAGAATAACGAATAAAGGCTAGATTCGATGTTTCGCAAAAAAACTTAGTTTTACGACAGTATTACGTTTATACAATGGACGATGAAGTCATACGATAAAATGTAAACGACCCTTAAGTCCCTCTATTAATTTCTTCGTTTTTGAGTGACAATTTGATCTAGACAAATTATCTTCAAGTTATTAATAGGTTTGAAAATCTGAACTCGGCATCTATCAGGGTAAGAAGATATATACTGATGTACAATCAATCCTCTTTTAGGAATTAAATTTCGAAAGTATTGGACTCGGCGTCTAAATGGAAAACAGAAATTTCTATTTTCAAAAGAAGCTATGCATATTAAACTACAATGAAAGTGTGTGTTTTAACTAGGAATGCTTTGGTTCGTAGAGCAATGTGCTAAACGCATGCAGCGACAGCAAGTGGCAACAAAACTTTACATGGAACAGTTTGGATTAAGAGTGAGTTCGGCTCCTTCAAACTCAAATGTGGTGACTTTGTTCAAGATGCAGTTGTGGATCGTGTGGATCTGCTGGGCCACCACAGACAGCACGTCCATCTCGATGCGGTTAAACTCGTCAAAACATGCCTGGTTCAACATTCCAAAAATTAGAAATGTTTTTTAAATTATAAAATAAGAAATTAATGACTATAAAAGAATTTGCTTAGATAGGTATTCACGAACAACCTTCATAAAAATCAATTAATTTCTTGCTGTCTAACTATCTGACTGAGTACTTGCAAAATTTGGAAGTAAGATAGCATCTTGCGACAACAGATACATATACTTTCATAAAACCATCATCACTCTTAAATTGTAATGGTTATGAATGAGTTCAGAAAAAGAAATAAACCAAAATCAAGTCTATTAAAATAGTCTGAGCAAATCGAATGTAGTTATGAGATATCTATGATAACAACCTAAGATTTCTGAAACTTGAGAAGCCCTTACCCAAGCCCCGGATTGTGCAAGCCCCTTGAGAAATTTCCCCATGGCGTGAAAATCGATGCCGTCGGAGCAATTGAATACGACACATTGCTTAGCAACTGCCTTAGCAAGATCCTTACATGTCTCAGTCTTGCCTGCTCCTAAAATTTAAGTCAACAATGGAGGGTTTTGGTCATTCATTCATTGTCAAAAAAAATTTTATCATTCAAATTTAGGAATTAGTACATTTGTAAAATCACACTCCCATATATTTTTGTGTGCTGTAAAAATGTAAAATAGGATAACATGTCTTGCATTAATGTAGATCAAAAAAATCTCAAGTTATCACCATGTAAAAATTGTTGTCACAATCAATCAATCGAATTTCAAACACGAAAGAAGAAAAATATTTCTTTTTTTTTTTTTTTTTTTTGGTAAATTTGATAATTGGTTACCAGCTGGGCCTTGCAAAGATCCTCCCAGCTTGAGTTTGAGAGCTCCCATTAGAGTTCGGTAACATCGCTCAGTGAGTGGAGTGATAACCAAACGAGTCGGGTTGCCGAGATACTCAAATCCATATTCGAGACTTTCAAGAAGAAAATAAAATTGTCAATCATTTAATTTATTAGTAAAAAAATTTATATCGAAGTTTTACAACAACCTAGAGAAAAAAATATAAAAACATCCCGAGCAAGTTGGCTGTGAAAATGTTAAGAAAAGTTTCTCTTCGGAAAAACTTTCAGTTTTTTTTTCTTTTTTAATAGTCAGGACTTGATGGGGGGTCGTGGTCTAATCAAAGAATTTCCTAACTTGAAAATATTAGAAAGTATTTGGCCGGTTAGACTTCCAATTTCACAACTGAAGGTTGAATTTTATGAACGACTAATAACTTCATATTCATATTTTAATCATTGTCAATAAAAACTGAACAAATTGGCTTTTTCTAAAAACGGTCTAGATTGTCGAGAAATAAAATGCTTACGTTGTTGTAACCATACAGACATAGACCATGCTATCGTCATCTTTCGTTCTTGTCAGGTAATATCGCAAATTACTCATCCATGAAAAATCTTCCGTGTTGGAAACTTTTTGTTTGCAAAGCATCTCGATGACATCTTAAAAGCAAAAGTGAAAACTTTTTCGCACAAAACTGTTTCGTGCCAGAAAAAGTATTTATCTGACTCATTATATCATCACTTAGTTAAATATAAAAAAGTAGTACTTGAGAGAGAATAAAAAGGAGACAAAGAAATCTTAGAAAAACATCTCACCTGAAAACATAAATAATTTTTTTAAACGAAAAGTACAAGCTTAGTAGGATATTGTTCTCTAAATAATCTCAGTCTTTCTCTCTCTCTTTTCTTGAGAATTCCTTACTTCAGGCAAAAAATACCCCATAAAATGTCATTAAAATAACTCTCAGAACTCCTTCTTGATTTTTTTCTGATAAACGTTTTGGTTTTAGAAAGTGTTAAAAAAATATTTTACCTTTGGAGTGAATTTCCATGACCAGAAGAGACCTACAAAATACATTGTAGCTTGAAATAAGAGCAGAAATTTTGGCATATAGAGATATAGACTCATTGTTATTTAGTTGCTAGTGAGATACACTACTCACATCATAGTCATTAAGCACTGATAAAACAATCAATTCCATGAAGTGTTTCTTTGTAAATTTAAATCGAAAATTTGTCTTCCAATATTGAATAAATAGTCTATAAATGCTTCATTTATTGAAACTCTTCTTTACGAAACGACGTAGAACGTTTTTGAAAGGTACCTGAGGGTATTTCTCAGGGCAGAGGAGACGCCATTGCGGACCAGGGATACGATTTCTGTCAGTTGCTTGGCACTCTTTTCACCAAAGTCTTTCAGTTTTCCTTTTTCTATCGCCTCAGTCACTTCAGCAGTCCTGGTTTTAGTTTAAGACATCAGTTATCAGCAAGAATATTTTTCAAATTTTCAAATTGAATTTAAGTGGTGTTTGCATATTATCAATGAAAAATTGTCGTTTTTCTCAAATTGTTAAGCTAGGTTATTTAGTGTTTTAAGAAACTAATACTATTTCAAAATTTTCATTTGCGACAATATAGGAAATGAGATAAGTTGAATTATGATGGAAGCTCAAAAATTTTGTGAAACTATTGAATCGAGCCGAAAAATTACCAATTGATCGCTCGGCCACACATGACAGCTTGGCCGCACCAAGTGACAATCCACTTGCTCAGCTCACTTTGAAAATAATCCGGAACTGCGTTCGAAATGATATCTTGTAGGGATCGGATCATCTGTTTCTCGACTTGAAGCAACCATTTCTCGACCTAAGATATTGAATTTTTTTGGTAAATTTGGTAAAACGGAGATTTTTAAAGCATTTCAAAGGCAGTCCGGATTTGACAGAATTTCCTAAAAATAAAACTAGAACTTCAGATGATACATTTGCTCTAATTTTAATGAACTTTAAAAATGATTTTTAAGCAGGACTTGGATCTACTAACCATTCCTTTCGCATCTGCGGGATAGATGGTATTCGTAAATGGGACTTCTTCGCCTTGGGCTGACATCATGCCAATAACATCTTGGTTTCCAAATTTATCCTGGAAAAAATAGTTTAGGAATATTGTAAATTTCTTACATCCCTAGGGTATCACAAAGATAGAAATCATATTTTTCCAATTAAAAATACAGATTCGATTCAAAATTCAATAAACTTTAACTTACTGGTTGAAATTTCAACTGATCGATGCCTTCGAAACATTTCTTGACGTGAGGCTGAACTCGAAGTGGGTCTTTTGTTTCTGATAAAATTTCTAGGAGTTCGTCGTTGGAGAGAAAAAAGAACCTTGGAAAGAAGAGTCGCTTCTTTTCAAGGTAATCATTGAGGCCCTTCATAATTTCGTCCAAAAGCTCGTTGGCTTCCTGTGAAAAAACATGACGGGTATGTGAGAAAAATTTCAACTTTCATTCAATGCAATGAAGACAATTACTGAAATCTGAAAACTAAAATAATGAGTGTGATACTTTAATGATGAATCTTTTCACAGTAAGAGCAAAAAGCTAAAATCCAAGATCCAAACATTTTCACGAAATCTCAAAAATTTTCGAAAGCTTCCATGAAGTCCGTTCTGAAAATATTGATACTTGGAGATTTTGAAGCATGTTTGGTTGGTTGGTGGCGTGAAGAACCCTCGGGTCAGCCACTGTCTTTGCCATGATGTTTCGCCAGATGCGGTCAACCTAATGTGTCACAAATAGTGAGTGACGAAAGAAAATCTGAGGCCGGTCTATTGAATCCTTACTTTGCTAAAAATATGTACTTTTAAAAAAATCCATGCTAACTCTATAGGATGGTATTATCACAACAGCCTTCCTTACAATAAGACAAAATAACCAATTTTTCAAAATAATCAAATTAGTTTTTGGTATTTAACATTCACATAGACAAATCTTACTATAATCGTACCTTGTTAAATTTCCTTCCTTCAATCGGCATTTGTTTCATTATATCTTCGGAGTTGAAGATCGGCTCGAGGTACAACCACGACTCTTGGCAACGTAGCCTTCAATGACAAGTAGAATTTTGCACGGATAGATTAAGACTTTGACTGTCCATGACAGGCCGGGGGGAGAGGGGAATCTTTTTGATGGTTTCGTTTTAATCATTTTGTAGGGTAAAGTTACGGTTGTCCATTAAATATAAAGTTTTTTATATATCAAAAAGTTTACAAATTGGAGCTTTTAACTTTTAATTATTATTTTAACTTTTTATTAATTGGTAATAGGGATGTCATGCTTGTTAACTTCTGCAGGCACGTTGAAGAGTCGTTAATGGTACATTGGTATTGTTAGAGTATGTAGAAAATTTTTCACTAGATTTGTGACGAACTAAGCTAAAAAGGAAAAACCTGACTAGGGAACCTCCTATTGTTTACACGAAATTACCATGCATCAAGAATGTCTTGCATGCTGATGAGCTTATCCTCCCACTCTCTCATTTCTTCTTCGAAGGGTTTGATGTAGGCCGAACTGTGCATCGTCTGTGCCTTCAAGATGTGATCGTCCAACATCTGCTGAACATCTTCGACCCCGCTCAGAATCGAAACTCCGGATTCGCGATAAGGATTACACTCGAACAAAATGGTTTGCCACTCCTATCGAACGAAGGAGACATGTCAAGATTTTGAAAAGATTGCGTCATTGTCCAAGGATGGTTCGTGAAAGCACTTATGAAACAAGACCTTCTAAAATAGCAAACTTTCGCAACATGATAAAAATTTTAGCTATCTAAAAATATTTTTTTTCCGAGTACTTCTTTTGTAACATAGGTGGTGACCTGTTTCATTTTTTCCATTGCAGTTTCGAGAGCAAATTCTTTACTGGCAGCTGAACCGATTTCCTCCAGTTTTTCAGTGATTCGGTGCAAGCCAGCCTCAATCATGTCGTGTAAGCTAATATTATAGATTTAAATATTTGTGTAAGATCTTTGAAGCATTGTGATTCTATCTAACTAATCAAGTTTAATGAATTAAAGGGAAAAAATAAGTATATCGTTGATTAGATACAATAGAAAGTTAAATGAAAAATCACTGGAATAGGTTTAAAAATGAATGCACGCACACAAGCTTGAAACTTTACTTTTATTTTCTGGTCCACTTTCTCAAGCAACCAGTCTTTTTAAACCATCCATTTGTGGTTTTTGATACCTTACCTGGTATCAGGTCCATGAACAACTTCACTTCCGTTGGCCAAGCAAATTTGGTCCCAATGTCTGTCGCGAAGTCCTTAAATTCATTAAGATGAGAGATGAAAGGCAACCAATTAAACTAAACTGTTTTTATTCGATTTACAAATGGTTAGAATGAATCTAAAGTACTTTTTGTGAAATCGGTAATTTGATTAAAATTGAACAGGCTCAATTTTTCGCCAAAGCCGCGAAAATTAAAGTGAAGCGGCGGACTAAGTTCCTAAGTTAAGTTACGACTACGATGTTTTAATAACATAGGTTTCAGCATAAATACTTTATCAATATAATTGTATTATTCTTAAGAGTAAAAAATAGTATGATTAAATATCTATTGGGTTTCTGACTATCTAGCTTTTCCATAACCTGTATATAAGCTATATGTCATAATTACCTGGGTTGCATAGAGTATGTAGTACGGGGAGATGTGCTCGAAACT
>LR034948.1:0-10163 GCA_900607525.1 Apocyclops royi
GTAAATTTCAGAACATTTCACACGAATTCATCACAATTTCCCCTGTGCGTGACAACATCATGAGCATCCACATGAGAGCAAATTGAAAGCTAATTGGGACTGCCCTATGCACTTGACAACAATGTCTCACTAGAAGTTAATATCCAGTTACATCATTACTCAGAGGAAATTGTAATTGTTAATGGAAATGTTCCCACTACCTTACATAACTTAAAATAATATACTTAGGTTTAAAATGATATAAACTAATCATTGCTAAAGTAAAACATCTGTATTATGTTAATAAGTTATTTTATGCAAAAATTCAAGTTACAATTGGAAAGCTGGACCAGTTTATAAGTGACAAAAATATTGCTTTTTGATGAAGTGGGACAGCTTAAGCTACGGTCACAAATAGGTCGTAGGGGCCGTACGGCGGCCGCAAAATCAGTTTTCACAAGGTTTCTTACGGAAGCCATATGGCGGCCGTACAGCCACAGTATAGTTTCGCAAGGTTTCACAAGGTTTCGTAGCTGGTGCGAAAAAGTTCAACATGTTAAACTTTTTCGCAAGACCAATTTTCTTGAGGCAACCATACGGCAGCTGCACGGCCGCCATAGGGCCACCTGAAAGGTTCGTACAGCCACCACAAGAAACTTTACAAAATTTAAAGAAAACTAATCTTGCGGCTGCCGTACGGCTGCCATACAGCCGCCGTACAGCCACCATACAGTTGCCGTATTGCAACTGGTAGTCTTGCAGCCGCCGTAGAGCAGCCGTACGGCCACCAAATGGCCGCTGTACGGTGGCCGTTCGGCCACCTTAAGAATAGTCGTACGGTTGCCTTGGGAACAGTCACACGGTGGCCGTACGGCCGCCGCAAGAAATTTCATTTGCAGTGACCTGCCGCAAAAAATTAAATTCGTAGCATTTCTTGCGACCTTTTTGTGACCGTAGCTTTACTTGTATCATACGATCATAAGATAAATAACATACATAAACTGCTGAAGGGATGAATAACAAATTATTTACGTAAATCCTAATTTTTTTCTCTATCTTCGTGTCAGAAGATGACTGTTTGTTGAAATTCGATAGATAAATCAAAGTGGAAAACCAAAAATTCTGTGTAACATTTTCTGAAGGATTTTCGTGGATCTGGCACCCAATAAATGGTAAAAAAATTCTTAATAGTAATTAGCTCATATCTTCGTGATATAAGCTGATATTTTCGTTAGTTGCCTCATCTCAGATTTTAGATGAAAGAGGTTGGAAATATTGAGAAAACATTGAGGTTTTCTCACCATCTCATCTTTAACTTAAGACAAGAGGACTTACAGTTATTGCACTTTACGACGCTTTCTAAAATCTGTTTTGTTGAGCTTGTACCTGGTTCAAGGAATCATTTGTTTGGCAATCAGCGCTCAAAACGAGGTTCTCCTTGGGGTTCATCATCTCATTCGCGGACACCTACGTTAAATGTGCAAGGAATTACATGAGCTGCTTTCTTAAAAACATATCAGAACAAGATACAGACAAAATTCGTTTATTTTTTACTTTGAAATCAAGTTTCCATATCGAGAAAGTGCGGTTTTCGAAATGATTGCGTAATAGAATAGGAAAGGTATTTAGTGGCAAAGTAATTAACCTTCAATGAGGGATAACATTTCAGAAACTAGCGAAAATAAAAAAACCAACAATAGATTGAATATGAACTATTGGCTAATACCATTTTGGCTAAACTTTTTTTTTGACTTATTACGACTTGACAAGTGGGTAAATTACTTTTATCTGCATATTGGAGTATTAACAAAAGGACACTCAAGCGTGATGACAAAAGCAAAAATTAAAGGTTATATTTCAAATTGTCGCGTTTCTCATGTTGTCACGGTGTCGAATTGTCATAAAGTGAAAAATATTTCACCTTTACCACAAATTAACTTAACTATTTATTGGGTGCAGTCCCTGGCAATCCCGAGGGCAACAAGATCGACATTTTGGGAAACAGAAAGTTTGACACTGCGACAAAATGGGAATGAAGACAATATGAAAAAAAAATGAAAAGTAACATTTGAGGTTTAGGTTCTCTACTGGTCGTGGTAGAGAGAGGACGTGTTTTTTCTTCTCTCCTTTTTTTCTGGAAGAGAGAAAAAAGAAAAACGAATACCTCCTCCTTCTTTCAAAAAGTGTTAAAATAGTTTCAAAAGTGATCGGTGTCTAAGTGATTCTTAGTGATTTGTGATAAGTTATAATAACCTAAACTTCATTTTTCCTATTCTTTCGTGAAAAAGTGGAAAATAACAAAAAGGATCATACTGAACTACTTTCAATTATCCTCGGACTCTAATGGGGGGTACACCCCCACGTAAACCTAGCCGTGAAATAATCACCACCAGCCATGTAGGGTGGTTACAATCGGCTGCATTCCACCAGGTCATCGGATGTCTGGGGTCTGCCCCATCTCACTCAGCATATCTCCTGTTCGCCTCTGGATCTCGGAAATTTATCAGGTGTATCTATAAACAATTTATGTCATTTACAATAAGTAATTGTCATTGTAGTGCACCTAGCTCTGACTGCCTCTATTCATGCCATGTAAAATGTTCGGCAATTTTGAACTGCTGCCGCTATCATGCGCCAAATATAATACATGTTAACCAATTGCGACATTCTCACTCTCATTTTGTACTCAATGACTTCAAGCCACGCCTTTTCATACCAAGCCAAGGCAAGCGACCCTCACCCCCTTCCTTTTTTAGGATTTACAAGCTAAACATGTTGCTACAAGAATATCTCTCTTTAATTACAGTTCGATCTTATGACAAAAGCTCACTCTCATTCTCTTTCGCACTGCTTAATTTTGTAAAAAGAATAGTTTTTAACCCCCTCAAAATCCTACAATGAATGAGTACAAAAATGAAAATATTAAGATAGCTTCATATAATATTAGAGGACTTAGGGAACATACGAAACGTAAGCGTTTCTTTAATTATCTGCATACTAACAATAAAGGACATGAAATTATCTGTCTACAGGAAACACATCTTACTGATGAGTTATCTCACATAGTTAAAATGCAAACGAAATACCAGATTGAACTGTGCAATGGGACAAACAGAAGTTCCGGGGTAGCTACCCTCTTTTTACTGCCTACTGATTATGTACTACTTAACATTATACGTGATGATGAAGGCCTTTTCTTAATAACAATTTTCAAAAATAACATCACAGATACAATGTTAATAGTCATAAACTGCTATATACCTACGGATCATAGACACGCAAACACAACTCTTAATAATATAAAATCGCTCATGCGAAAGCTAAAGATAGAACATGATGATTCCAATTTTGTATTACTTGGTGACTTTAATATGGTCCTTGATCCAAAAGTTGATAGCATCAATAGGATCTCAGCTAATCAAAACCTGTCTAAAGAAACCCTCATGAACATAATGAGAGAATTTGATTTGTTTGACACATATCGGCTCAAAAACAATTGGGGGGGTTTCACTTGGGGTCACAAGAGTGGCAGAGACATCCGGAGTAGGTTAGACATGATTTTCATGTCTTCCACCTTCACCAATGATATACTTTTTGTTAATCTTAATGATCCTGATGCCTCTGACCACCTCATGATCTCCGTAACTGTTGACTTAGGTACTTTAACTTATGGGCCAGGTATTGTCAAAGTTAATGCAAGTCTATTTGAAATAAAAGCATATAAAGATATGATTGAAGCTACCATTAATGCAACAGTCTCAGAGGCACACATGAGTGGGCTGAACCCTCACTAGACGTGGGAGCTAGTCAAATTCAGAATTAGAAATTCTGCATTGAAAATAGGAAAGGAACATAAGGCTAGTCTTAGGTCAAATGAAGAATGTTTGGATAACGAAATAAGTTTTTTAAATAACAGACTAACTAAGCTAATTTCATGCTCGGGTAAAAATACAGAGATCGATAGGATTAAGTCTTGCCTCAAAAATCTATACGATCAGAAGTATTTCTATCTGGAAGCTAAAGGCAAATCCCTTGCCTTCAGAGCTAGAGCACAATGGTATGAACAAGGTGAAAAATCCACAAAATATTTTTACCACATTATTAAAGCGAAAGCTAAATCGCGGATTATGAAAAAGATCAGAGTTAATGGAATAACGTATGCAAAGCAACAAGAAATGGAGAGAGCTATAGGTGATTTCTATGAAAACCTATACGCTAATAGTAATGATCACCCTAGTTCTGATATGCTAAAAAACTATCTTAGAGATATAGACAAAATGCCTGATAACCTAAAAGAAATTCTCTCAAAACCTATCACTAGTAGCGAAATTGCATTCTGCCTCAACAAGACTAAAGATTCAGCCCCAGGTAATGATGGCATACCATACAGTGTCTACAAATCTTTTTGGCCTATTTTACAAGATCATTTCATCAAAGCATGGGAATACAGTAATCAACTAGGTCATCTAAGTAGATCCCAATGTCAAGTAGTTATATCTCTCTTAGAAAAGAAGGGTAAAGATCCATTACTGATTGAAAACTGGAGACCTATCTCCTTATCTAACTGTGATCAGAAAATTATCACTAAAGTTCTATCGGAAAGATGCAACTTAGTTCTATCCCATATATTACATCCCTCGCAAGTTGCATACATGAAAGGTAGATGTGTCAGTGACAATCTTCGATATATAAATGAGACAATTTTACTCTGTAAAAAATACTCCACTTCTGCATATCTCACGGGAATTGATGCTCAGAAAGCTTTCGACTCACTTGACCATAACTTCATGTACGAATGCCTAAAGGCTTACGGCTTTCCTGAGATTTTTATATATTGGATCAAAACAATCTACAGAAATATTGACGCGGTGGTACAACTTAATGGCTACAATAGTCCACATTTTCAGGTAGAACGAGGTGTTAAACAAGGCGATGCACTTTCTTGCGCTCTCTTTATAATCTGTATGGACCCGCTGGTCAGGAAGATAAACTCTAACCCTATGATCAAACCAGTAAAAGTACAAGGACGAGAACATTTTTTCAGGCTAGGAAAACCTTCATTTATGCCGATGACTTGAATCTGCTTACCAGTGATCTTGAATCAGTTCAGCTTGCTATTTATACCTATAATGAATTTTCAACACTCTCTGGTATTAAAATTAATGTCACAAAAACTGAGATTGTCTCGATAAACCCACAAAATAGATCTTCCATTGAAATTCAATATAATGGAAAAAAGCATATTATACCCTTCAATAATTCCATCAAAATCTGCGGTATTAGCTTCAGTGACAATATAGAGGAAGCATATAGGATCAATATTATTGAAAAAATTGATGAGATTAAAAATATACTTCTCAAACAAAATGGAAGATCCCTCTCACTTCAAGGTAGAATTATCATTGCCAAAACTCTTGGTCTCAGTAAAATCGTTCACATACTCTCTACTATCCACATCCAAAAGAGTGACATTAATAAGTTAGAGGATATCATATATAGATACATTTGGAGATCATTTGGCACCTCACGAATAAATGCAAAGATTTCCAGAAATACTCTTAAGCTACCATATTCAGATGGTGGCTACAATGCACCCAATATGGACAGTTTTGACAAAGCTCTTAAATTAAAATCAGTCGCAAAAAATTTACACAAGCCTAATACCTCAAATGACATTCTTCTTTTTATTCTTAACGAAGCTAATATTACACAAGACTGCTTATTTGAAATTCATACTGACTGCAAGAAAAGGCTTAGGAATAGTTCCGAATACTACCTTAACATAATCAATACACTACAAACCATTCACAAGAAATTTTTGACTGAAATGACACTTGATGCTGAAAGCACAAATTTCCATAAATATGCTGCCATTACTATTCTAAAACACAAAATCCACAATCTCTCTTTCTTCAAAAACAAAAAAAGAATTCTGAATAAGATGACAAGAAAATACCATATAATTACATTAGGTGACCTTATAGCCTACCCACTAACAGGACCAATATACACTTCTGTTCTTGCATGTATTGAAACTATACCGAACAATTTAATTACACATATCATCAAGAATGCGCATCTAATCAATGAAAGCAATATGCTTCATATCCCCATTACAGTAACTAGATGGAGGCAACTTCATAAGTTGAGTACTCAGGATGTAAAGACGCTTGTCAATGCTGCCTCTTTAAGCCCAAGACCCCCCAAACTGGTAAAGTTAGGCATAGATAGAGAAATTCACTCCAACCCATTTGTTACGAATAGACGATTACTCAAAGCAGCCAAAGATAGGGTCTTTCAATACAAGTTATTACATGATGTTTTTCCCAATAAATCTAAGCTTTACATTTATGGGATCAAACCCAATAACTTATGTGCTAGAGAAAATGTAGAAGCTAACACAAACCATAGCATTAATCAATGTAGTGTCGCTAAACTATGTAAAACCCTACTTCAAACTTTCTTTGGAAAAAATATCAAAAATGAGCAATATATTCTTGGTGAAGCCCTCAACAAGATACATGATAATACTCGCTTTGTAATGGAAGTGTTCACCGATGTGAAACGATCTTTAATGTTAGCACATAACAATGATGACATTACCACTCCAGGAATTGCGAAAATAATTGTTGAAAATGCACTTACCTTTAGAAAGATGCTGCACAAAATAGAATAATGAAACTGAATTATGAATGTCAACTTCACGACCTTAAATACCTGCCAAACTTGAGCTCTCTCTCTATTTCCGGCCGTACATTCCACGTCACCAAAATTGGCAAAAGAAACCGGTTTAATCCTGATAGTACCAAGAAAACGTTATAGTTAGCATCACAATAGCTCACACAATGCCGCGTTGGCAATCTAGCCTAACACGTTTTGCTCAAAGGAAAATTAATTATGCTGATTCATATTATATAACCAATCCGCTGTGACAAGTTATCTTCGTGATCTAAACCTGAACGATACTGTCAGTCAAAACTTTATTTTGAAATGGCCAACAACTTTGTCATTGGTGACTCCAACTTCATAACAAGTTGCAAAGGTCCTGAATGGCAGAAAAAATTCAATGACAATGTACAAGTCATAGCCGCCACTTCTATGGACACGCTAAAATCAGTCCTTCAAGAAATAAAAGAACTTGCGATTGAACCTTTGACAGTCATCTGTTCTGTAATGCTGGCTGACGTGCAAAAAGTGGTTACTAAGTCCGAAACTGATGCCTCTTTCTGGAAGAAAATAATAGACGAACAGATAAAGCTTTTGGTCGATTTTTGCACTCTAACTCAAGCGTCAATCAGCATAATTGCAGCAATACCAAGGTCAACCCATTCATGGTTTCAACTGGGCATTGGAGTAATCAACGGATATCTTGAGGAAGCATTGAAGTCCACACCAATCAAATTTCTCGCCGTCAATATTGGTATTGACGAAATTAAGAAACAGGATGGCATACATCTAACTACCAAGGCGCAGCAGAAGCTTAGATATGGCATCTACAAGCAATGCGGTGTTGAGAAAGGCACAGGGCCTGAAGCTCTGGCCACCAAAAGAAGACTTCGCAGCGACGACGACCATGCAGACAGCTCCAAATGACACAGGACAATGGAAGACAAACTAGAAATGCTCCTTCTACAAAATGAACAATCCAAAAATGAAATCCTCGCGCAGATCAAGCACGAAAATAGGCATGGTGCTGCTTTTCGAGCTTCTGTCTGCACTGAATTTGACACCGTTGCCATTACTCTTGCCCGCAGCAGTGAGGACCTGGACGAACTTAGGAATGAAAAACTCCAAAAGACAGTCGTAGTCAGACATCTAAAATCAGATGGCAACTTTCCCACTGCCAATAAGGCCTTAGGTGAATTTATCAGAACAAAACTCTACGAAATCATTCGTGAGATTAATTATCCCAAAGAAAAAATTCTTTTCATCGGTTTTCTACACCCATACAAGGACGGTGCCTCGAAAAAGACCCTCCCACCTGCAAAAATCGAATGTCGTGATCACATTGCCGGAAAAAATTTATGCGAAATGCTGATTAAATTTTTCAAGGTTAAGAAAGTTCAATTCGGTAACGTTATTGTAAGCACCACAAAAACTCAGGCAACGATGTTTCGGACCGATGTCATGTGGCATATGGTTCAGGGTCTAAAAAGGAAGGGTTTGGATGCATGGGTTACCCAGGCCCTACCCAAGCCAGTCCTTAGAATCAGGAAGGATAAGAAATTCCCTGAGTCTTATTCTTACATCGAGGCTGTCAAGAGATTTGCGAATGATATAGAACAACCAGCTCTAGAGGAACTGAACAAAAAGGCCATGAGAATCTTTGGCAACGAGGCGAGGAATCATTTTCTAATCTTTGGACCCAGGCTTGTCCCGACACAAGTAAGTCATTATTACCTTTTATTTCAAGAACACAACAAAACAAAGCTAAAAACGTTTATTTAAAAGAACATGTTAGAACATATGAATATATTTTTTAAAAAAATCAATTAAAACGAGGTAGCTGTAAAGAAATTTCCTTCTTTTGGGTATTTAAAAATCAATCTGGCGTACGACGAAGTGGTCAGCTGCACCTGCAAGATCAATAGCCAAAGGCCTTTGAGTGCCGGCAATGTACCTTATCATTGCATGGTACTGGCTGACCACCTCGTCTGCATCTCCGACAATAAAAACTGAATCTCGGTACAAAGAACTTTCAACTTTGGGTATCAAGCAAAGTGTAAGTGAGCGATCCAAAATTCGGCCTTCAGATATCATGAACAATCGAGAGACAGCGTGAAGTAGATTTCGTCGAAGTCGATGATACCCATAGCGCAGTCTTGCAGCAATTGGGGGATCACGTAGGAAACTGCAAATTTAAAAATTTAAATTTCATTACATAAAGGCATAAATAGTACAAACCTGCAAAATAAAATCCTTATAGCATATCAAAATCCTCAACATAGCGATGGGCGAGCATAAAAAACAAAAAAAATGGAAAATACGGGGAAAATATTTGTGAAAACAATATTTTCCTTTTATACTTCTTACCTCACAACATACGAAGGAGAGCACCGCAACACTGCTTGATAGAGTTTTTGCTGCTCGCGGGATATTTTCCGCACAAATATCTTCCCGTCGTCAGTGAAGTCGACCTCCTCCTTACAATATGATGGGAGAAAAGGAGGCATTTCATCGTCCATCACAGGGTTTAGAAACTCCCTGAAGTGGGCGGGATCAACTATCAGTCTCGACATGATAACGTATCAACAGACCAGAGTTATATGAGTTATATGAAAATAATTTTCCTCTCTCGCCGATGAGAGATCAAGCTGCTTTATAGTTATGTCAGTCACGCTGACCTCGAGCCTCATATTTTGTCGCATGGCATGAATGGAGGTTACTAGAGCTAAATAATATAAAATACCTCGCTAATCGCTAATCGACCCACTATTTTACTCTCTCACAAGAATGCATCCATACTACCATCTCTTTTCTATACTTACAGGTTCCAACAACGCCTCGGAAAGATCAAACAATGATGGTTGAAGATGAAATCGATGTCATGGATTTTTAGACGAAACTCTATCTCTACACTGGAACTCATCATGCAAAACTTAAGGCCTCTCACACAAATGATTCGGAAATCCTAACATCGTTCACCAACACTTACTCAACAAATCAACCACCTTCAGAAATTACAGAAGAATGCAGTCGACATCCTTTTCTTGCCCAATACCTGATAATTCGCTCTCTTTTTACATTTTTCCTTAAACTTTACATTTCATGTGTAGTGTAACCCTCTTTAGAAAAGTACACCGGTAATCCTAACAAGAACATAAAACCGGTTTTCTTTTATTAATGCACCAACAACTCATCGAAATGCAATTGATCGATTTTTTTGTAATTTTGTAATTTTTTGTAAACCTTATTGTTATTTATTTTACACTGACAAATTCAAAGATTATTCAATCCCATTAGTCTTGTAAGCATTTTCTTTTGTCTTTTTATACTTGGAAAACTCGGATGAAATAAATTTTCTTACTCGAAAAACATTTGAGGTTTATATAATTAGAATGTTTCACATTGAATCAAACTTACAGAAAGTTTTTTTCTTTTTTCAAACCATCTCATAAATTAACACAATTTGCAATCAGAGAAATAGACCACAATGTGGCGTCATCGTTTGACATCATAAATCC
>LR034955.1:0-10254 GCA_900607525.1 Apocyclops royi
TTTTCTTTTCTTTTCTTTTCTTTTCTTTTCTTTTCTTTTCTTTTCTTTCCTTTTCTTTTCTTTTCTTTTCTTTCCTTAGCTTCCTTCACCTAAACTTATCTTGTGGTATTTTTCATCTTGTTTACCGAAGATTTCTTTAGATTTAGTCACCTGTCTTAACATCCTGACTTAACTAATCAATAAGTCGCGATATAAATGTTATTAATTTTTTTCAATTTTAAGGGAATAAATGTTTTCGATGCTCAAGATAGTTAAATCAATATCTTAGATATCCAATAGGAAAAATTAATTTGTAAAATATCTTAAGATTTTATTAAGAAATTTTGTGAACATCAACTCAGGCCCTGAAACTTTTTGTTAAAAAACCTTTACTCTTTAGTGAGAGTTCATGGTACGCATAAAAAGGATTGTTGGATTATTTTTTTCGCTGAGTCATTTTTTACAAAAGAAGTGAAATGTAGTCTTTGAAAAACAATGTTTCAAATTTTTTTTCAAGTCATACTATTTGGCTGGTTCTGAGAGTAACTTTCTTAGGGTTTCATCAGACAAGTGATAATTTTCAGGCGATGGAGCAAAAAAAGCAATAAAAATTATTTGATTAGGGATGGAGAAAATAATATATTTTAATGCATGGCATTCATTAGTCATTTTTGAAATACCCTAGCTATAATTTATCCTAAATATTTTATTGCATTTTTTATTTTTTTTACATATCCCTAAAATTGTTGCTCGTCTGACAAAGCCTAACTTAAGAAGTGATCATAATTTTGAATGTCACAGGTAAGCTTTCCTGTAAATTAAAAAAATAACATTGTATAAAAATGTTTTAAAATCAAGCACACCAGCTTAGCTGACCTTGTAATCTTTTAGGTATCAAGTAAGCTATCCTTTTAATGTGGTAAAAAATAAAATGAAATAAAATGTTAGATTTTTATTAGGCTAGATTGTTTGTCCATGCTGACATCTAATTCTTTATCACACAAAGCTAGCATGTTGCCAATTCAGTCAAAAATTTTTGCTAATGCGAGGCAGACTTTTCTACACAATTTCAGATGAAGCTTTACCATTTTGGGGAAATATTTAATGCACATAATCTGGCAACTCTGTTTGACATTTGAAAAAGCAAATGTTTCTTTTTACTTTTTTCTTTTTTTCTTTTTTCTTTTTTCTTTTTTCACACGAAAGGATTACTGCAAAATTATGTAATTAGTCTGTTACAATAGCCAAGGATTTCTTTTCAAAATGTCAGGACTTCAATGCATCAAATTTCATCTTGTCGAGATTGCATTATAAAGATGAAATAAATTAACACTTAGATTGTTTAATTTAAGTTTTTTCGAAATTTATAACAATTTGATTAGTGACGAAAACATTTTTTCTAATCTTTCAAAATAACATAAAAAGCTATTTGAACAATTTCTTACAAACTTTTTAGTTATCCTTGTTTAAGAATTACAATAAAGTCATTTTCGTTTCTTTCTTTTTCCTTTTAAATTTCTTTTCTTTTTTGTCTTTTTAAGTTTTTTCTTTTCTTTTTATTTCCTGAACAAATATAATGTTATTTTCTTTTTCCATTGTTTAAGATACAAAAAAAAATTTATGGTGTCATTGTATTAGGTACAGTTGCTCCTAAAATCATAAAATTCAACATAAAGAAAATTTCTTTGTACAAGAAGACATTAAATAATCATTAAATTCATTGCTTCTTTCTTTCTTTCTTTCTTTTTTTCATTTCGGATTACAATGAAATCTGATTTAGTGAAAACTGACTTACATAAAAATTGAATAATTTATTTTAAGATCTAAGGCAACCTATTATTTTGACAAATTATGAATGAGGTGTTCTATAATTTGACATTTTACATATTGCAACACAATAGCTGACATCTTTGCAAGTCATCTCATCTCAAATTTGAGACAAGAATGGCTGGAAATATTGAGAAAACATTGAGGTTTTCTCACCATCTCACTTGAGATGAGACAGCTTACAAAGATATCAGTATATATATTAAGTTGAAAAAAATTCTAAATGAAAATATGGAAAATCTGAATGAAAATTCTCCAATAAATATTATGATAGGTAAAGCTAGCTTGTTTCTTTCTTAGTGCAAAAATAACAGTGCATTTTGAGACTGCGACAAGTTGAAACAAAACCATTCTGGAGAAATTCTCCCTTAGAGTTGTCACAAAATTTCACCAAAATTCATTGAACACAGTTTTGCATCATCGATTAAAAATCCCTCATCAAGGCTCATTTGCAAATGCCATGATTTTGGTGCGATTTTGTAGACCAAATAGCACAAAAATCATGCTTCTAAGCACAGTGACTTTTTGAGATATAAAAAATAGATATATAAAGTTAACTAAATAAGCCTTTAAGTACTAAAGGTAAAAAGTTTCATGTCTATGGAATTCCGCTAGATCTCGCAACGCTGGTCTAACTGGTCTTCCTTTTTTTGTTCCAGGCACAACGACTCGTTACCTCATTCTCACCTGAGGCCTCAGCCACATCCAGGTACCGATGTTATAAATGAATTACTACTATATGATACAATTAAATTGTCTCACTTCAATAAAAAAGCTAAATTTTCATTACTGATAAACTGGTCCTGCCTTTCTATCATAACATAGATTTTTGCGTAAACTAACTTTTATAACATTGACTACAGGTGGACATCTTAATTCGGCAAATTTGTCAGGATTGACATCTCCTCCCCACTCCTTCCGACATGGACCACAACAACAATATCATCCAAACACGCCCCAGGTAGGCTTCTGATCAATGCTGCCAGAAATGTTTTCCAAATTCCACCAGTTCTAAAATTTTGAAACTGTGGGTACTATAAATTTGTTGTTTAATTTCTAATGATTGATCTTGATTAAATGTACGGAAAACTATGTAATTTGTTTTTGAAGATATTCCAAGGATTTTTATAGAATTTTCAATTCAGCAATGAGTCATACTGATTCAACCCTCACTAAGCTGACAAATCAGCTTGTAAAAGAAAAAATAATGTATTTATACTTTTTCTGACTTTTTTCTTCACAGCAACACAACCAGTTCACGATGCGACCCAAGCAAGACCACGGTCACCACCTACCCCCACCTCTGCCGCAGCAACAACAGCAACACCAACATCAGCAAGCACAGCGCTACCCTCTCAACCACCATACCTCCCAGCAATTCGCCGCATTGCCACAGCGTGCTGCCACCCTTGGGCCAGGCTACCCTAACAACACCAACAACCACCATGAACATTTAACAAATCAAAAATCACAAACTCTAACATCACCCACTAAAAGGTCAGCATAAGCCTTATGGTATCAAATCTATCTAATTACAGTATAACTAGAAAGCTCTAATAATTCAGACAAGTACTTTAAAAAAACATGAAAAACTCATAATTTTTATTAACTAAATCTTTTAATTTAAATATTTTTTAAATTAGAGTCTCACTGACTGTGTTTTTTATGGAATGCAAATTTTAATTTTGTTGTAAAATATCTCTGACTTTGCGTTAAAAATCCTTAATAGGGTCGAGTCCTATCTCACCAGATCATTACAAAGTGCTGCCAGAAAAGTAAATTCCACCATAGTTTTGAGCCCTTTAGAGACCATAGCAGATTTCACTTGGCTGTCACTAGTTTAGTTATCCTTTAGCTCTAGGCATGAAAAAGACTAGCTCGCAACCATGCCTTAAATTTGATTCAATAAAATTTCTTTTTTTAAGTCAAAGTTTAATCTTTCAGTTCATACACCTTTTGAAGGTAAAAGAAATACCCATGAAATTCCACCAGACCTGGCAACACTGAAAGGCGTTTTCTATGTGGGCTCGACCATTCAGTTAGACTGTTTAGACATCTGTTTTATTTGTGGCATAATCTCAAATTGAAATCTCTTTTTTTCTTAATTCAAATTTTGGGAGGTGCAACAAAAAAACTAAAATACGATTGTATGTTTTTAAAGGTTCCTTGTCACGGACCCAAAACTGCTACATACAGCAGATGCGTCAATGACTGAGATAGGAAAATTCCTATTAAAATCATTGTCGCATTTGTTTTACACAATGATTTTGGGTCTGTGACAACAAACCTTTAGAAAACAAATCACACCAGCTTTTAATTTCAAGTAATTTCTGCTAAAATTAAATAAATTTTTATCACTAAATTTCATCACTGCGAGATTTTGACATTGGCAATATCAATATTGATCTTTATAGTAAAATTTGATAATTTGTTGCTCAACAATATTGGGTTAATAAATTATTGATTCAATTATTTACTTCATAAATTACAGACTGGATATCACATCAAGTCCCAGTGACAGCCCACACTCGACAATGGAAAGTAAAAAGGTATAAATTTTTTGTTCACTTTCAGAGAGAGTTCAGATCCAGGGTGGACATTCATAAATTTCTAATGAAAATCTTATATAATTTCTTTAACTAAGTTATCTTACCTATCTATGTTGTCTTGAGCTAAATGAATATTGCTATTAGATATGTAGGACTAGACTAGCGAGTAAGATTTAGAAAATGTTTTAAAATTTTTGTAAGAACTTCTGTGAATTTTTTAACCCAAACAATTATAATGATTCCGTTTGAAAATGTGAGTCATGCGATACAAAAATTGTAGCTAAACATCAAAAGATACATGAATTGAGATTGTTTAGGTTAGGTTAGGTGTGTCAAAGATGAGAATATAAATAAGAGGGGAAAATTAGAAATTATGGGAAAATTTTTCAATTCTTACAAAAATTATTGTAATAGTTTTTTATTGATGTAAAACATGCTAGCTTTTCATTCCAAAATGAATTAAAAAACTTTTATCTGTTAGTAAAATTTTGTAAATCTAGGTAAGAAAAAGATAGTGGGTTTTTCCACATCCCAAATTTTTTCATTTTATTTCTTCTACATCAACTTACCTAAAAGTTAACTTGGCTCAAAAAAACATCGAAAAACTAGTTGGGTCTGGTTTCTTGTAGGGTCAAATTTTCAAACTTTCATTAAATAAGAAAAAAAATAGTTGAGAGGTTGCAGTGATTAGAAATTTTTTTACACAGAAAAATATATAAATATATAAAATTTATAAATAATAAACATATAAATAAATTAGAATTAAAATTTATTTACAAGCAAAGTATTTCACGTTTTCACTCGTAAAAAAGCAACACAAATTCTATCAATATCTAAAACTACAAAATTTTTAGCACAAACAAACTTTTATAATTTTGCTGTTAGCATAGGTCATTTCATAATTGATTATGATTTTTTATACAGGGTCGGAGCCGTTCTAGCAGTCAAAGCACGCCACACAAAACTGGATTTTCGATCAAACGATCTGGTACGAATGCTTTAAAACTTTTTTGCACAATAAGTTACGATATAAAAGCTGAACAAGTTTGATAATAAAGAAAATTGCTACTTTTTATAATAGCGAGACAGCTTAGTCGTAACATCCGATCATCGATCTTGGTTTCGTATTGATTCAAATTGTTGCAATGGAAAATTGTCGCAATGTAAAATTTGAAATACAATGTTGAAATTCTTAGTTCGCGACAATTTTTTTATTGTTAAGAATAAGATAATTATATGTATGACTAAGCTATCCAACTATGATAATATCCGATTTTTTTCTTGTATTTTTAAGCCGGTCTAGTACTTATGCTACAATCAAGACTTTTATGTTTGGTAAAGATTTATCTTGAAGGTAAAAGATGAATTTTAGGAGTTTACATAAAATTTTTGTGAATAAAATTTTATAGATATAGCATGGCTGTATTGGTTGCTAGTTGAAAGAAACAACGCAAGGGGTGTTTTGCCACCACATACAGGACCAGAGCAGTGTGACCAAAGTATAAAATAGATATAAGTTTACTCAGTCACATTGCTTTGGTCCAGCATGTGGCACCAAAACACACCTACAATCAGTTCTTGGAACTTAAAAGTGAGACGTGCCCAGGTATTTTTAATGTCTATGATATAATAACTTATTATCGAATTTCATATTTATCTTTAATAAATACTCTATCTTATTCTTACAGAGGCTGCCCCTGTGACCATTCAGGGATGGTTATATAAGCAAGGCAGTGAAGGTCTCATGTTGTGGAAGAAGCGATGGTTCGTTCTCAGCGAATTTTGTCTTTTTTATTACAAAAGTAAGTTATTCCATAGACAGCTACATTAGTGGACTCTTCACATACCATCTATCTCCAGTTTGATCATGAAAAATCTTGCTCTTTGTTCTTTTTTCAGAGGGACTAGTGAGTATAAAGACAGATCATAACTGATAACTGAATGTTTAGAGGGCCATCTTAAAGGCTGTTCACATTTGATCGTACAACCTTGCAATTTGGTTAGAATTATACTTTGCAATGCTTTGGCAAGGCTGTGGACTTGCCTTAGAGTAGTCACTGCATGCAGCTATTATTAACTTTTATTTGAAAACTTGTAAAAGCTTGAGACAGTCCATTGTTCACAAGTCGCAAAGTCGTACAATCAAATGTGAACAAGGCTTTAGATAAACCTTTCTCATTAAAATATTTAAGTTGGTATCTTCTGCTTCTCTATATCCTAACCTTGGCGGGTATTCACAAAAATTCTTATGAAAATTCTTACATCGTGTGAGGAAATCTTAGCTATCTAACAACCATATTCATTTAGCTTATGACGACGTAGATACGAAAAACTTTTTTAAGAAATGTCATGAAATTTTCGAACGAAATTTTGCGAATACCCACCTAAGTATCAATGTATAAAACGTATATGACTCCAATTATGGTGGAATTTAATGTTGTATCTGGCAGCACTGTTTCTTTCTGTGAAATTTTTTTAGAGGCTTTCTCTTTTACTGTTAGCCTGTGAAGGTCAGGCCTTAAAATGTTGTTTGCCAAAGAACGTCCTTTTAATGAAAACTAGATTTAAATTGTTAAAACAATAATCTATCCTTTTTTAACATACAAAGAAAAAAATCTCTTTTTGAACTATGTAACAGAAATATTATATTATTAAATGTAAGATTATCGATCGATTTGTATTATAAAAATTGTTTTGGAAACGAGATAAAATCAGGATAAGCTTTTCTGAGAACAGATTTTCGATGTTCGTGTTCCAAAATTTGTTTAAATGCCATTGTTAAAAAAGATTTCAGCGAAAAATTTAGTTTATAATATACAGCTAAACCTTTATCAAACAACAATAAAATATATTTTGAAGATATTCTTGATGTAAAAAGAGTATAATCTTATTTGAATTAATAATATTTAATGCAGTTCTTCTGATTGATCAAGTTTTTATTGAGGAGTTCAAATATTTTTTTATTTCTACATTTCGAACATAGATTTTTTACTTGACAATCAATCGATATCAATTTAAGAAAAGCTCTGGTCACATAGTCATAAGTCTAGCTTGTTGTGCAAATGCAAAGATATATTTTTATTTATACAACTGGATAAACTTGAGGTTTTGTGGGCCAGAGCCTAATGGTTACATGACCGAAGCTTAAACATTGTAAATAGTAATCTATTTTTCTTTTTGTGTTATATACTGCTTATTTTCGTACGATTATCAAAAGTTGTATGTAAGATGATCTTTAGAATTTCGTAAGATTTGTAAATTTTTTTTCTTGATATTTCCTCTACAAGATTTTATTACGAATTTCGTCAGAGTTTCGAAACGTTTTCGAACGCATTTCGTACGATTTTCGCAAGAGCTCTCACAGATTTCGTGCCAAACCTTTGTACTTTTTCTAGGTCCAGATGAGGAACGTTGTTCTGGCTCGATTCTTTTGCCATCTTACAAAATAAGTCCCGTTTCCAAAGAAGACGGAATCTTTAAAAAATTCGCATTCAAAGCCGAACACCAGGTATCATTGTTATAAACTAATTAAAATTTTATTGAACAACTAAGTTGTGAAATTTCAATAAAAAACAAAATATTTGTTACCTGTAAACTAGCCCAACTTTTCAATTGTGAAGTGGATTTTCACGTAAGATAACTACAGCTATCAATGTTATGAAACATTTTTTTTGCAAGAAACACTGAAAAAGCTAGACCGATTTATCTTTAACATTTTTTAAGTGGGACAGCTTATTAATAAGAAACGATCATAATTTTTTATAACAATGACTAGGTACAATTATCATTGCTATAAATGAATTACAATTGTATAATATGACTAAGCTGGTGGACTTCAGGAGAAAGCAAAATTTTTGTTACTTGTAAACTGTTCAAGATTTTCAATCATAATTTGGATTTTCACACAAAGTAACTTTCATAACATTGACTACGGTATCAATGTTATAAAACTTACCTTGAGTGCAAAAGCACACAAGTGAAAAGCTGTATGAGATTATTAATAATAATAAAATTTTCTTTTTATAATTGTTAGATAGCTACGTTGTTTCATACAATCATAATTCATTTATGATATTTTGTAATGTTATAAAATTTGTTTTTTGCCAAAAAGTTAAAAAAGTAAAAAAAAATGTTTCAAGTGTTGTAAATACTTTCATTGCTGTCTTTCTACAGCTTGTAACTCCTTTGATGAATTGTTTCCAGAACATGAGGACCTACTACTTCGCAGCCGAGAGCAAGGACAGCATGAGCCAGTGGATGAACGCCCTCAGTCTCGCCTCCATCTGCCAGCACGAACAAAAGTAAGCATATGGGCTCGGGCTCGGGCTCGGGCTCGAACTTGAGAGACATTTCAAGTGCTCGAGACCAGCCTGACCATCTGGCAACACTTCATGCACTGTTGCTAAAGAAATTACAAATAGTATTTTTTTAAAAAACGGATCATAAATTATTTCTTTTCTAAATGATTCCATGTTACAAAAGAACAAAAATAGATTGAATTTCAAATTAAAAACTCTTCACAGTGTTGCTGTGTTGCCAAATTTATATTGAGTTTTTGTCATTGATTAGCCAGATAGTGCAAAAGCAATGTTGCCAACTAAATTTTCAAAGGTTATTACGATTCAAATCAAGTCTAAATTTAAGAATTACGATACTTCAATGCACAAACACATATCTGAAATTTTATAATAAGTTATTAGCTTTTAATGAAGTCAAACCTCATAATTCAAGCTTCTAATCTGAAATTTTTACACGGGTAAAAATGTGGAATTTTTTTTTTTCTGTATCAAAAAATTTCCCTCATAACACCACATTAAATCAAAATTTGCATTTTTGCATGGTTTAAATTTCAAGTCTTTGTTAAAGCGTGAACCCACTTTGGAAAGAATTATTCTGTCTTCAAAACGGTTTCAGATTGCCGTAAGGGATAAGGTTTCATCGACTTATAATTTTGTCGAAAAAAATTAATGACTGAATAGACTGTGTGACGAATATTCGATTCTGTCATAAGACGATTTGATGAATCGTTGAAAACACGTTGGCAAAATTGCATTAACAAATTTTAATAGGTATTTCTGAAGCAGTTCCAAATGAAAATATAAAATTTTTCGAAACTGTTTTGTATGCTTTATTGCAAACTAAAGTCGATGATTAATTATTCCTAGACTTGTGACTATGAGACACTTTCAGACTCAAAACGAGAGTAAAGCCTTGTTCACATTTGATTATATGACTTTGCGAGTTGTGTACGATTGATTGTCCCAAGCTTTTGCTAGTGTATGTTACTAGATAGTTGCATGCAGTGACTACTCAAAGGCGAGTTCACACCCTTGCCAAATCATTGTAAAATGTAGTTCTAACCAAATCGCAATATGATCAAATGTGAACAAGGCTATATTCTCGTTTGAAGTGTATTTGTGTCTTTGTTTACTTCTATTTGTTTGTTTATCTATTTGCTCACAAACCTTACGAACAAATAACGTTTACATTCAAAAAACTGACAGAAAAAAACTTACATGAAAAATTATAGTTGCTTCAAATTCCATCCTGTAAAAGGGATGGGGGGTCGAATTCTATGAAATAGGTAAAACATTAATATTTAAAAAATGTTTACTTATAAAGCCTCGTTCACATAACCAATGGGTAGGGCGCAGAAAACCATTAAGTCTAATTGTTTTCCAAATGCAAAGAAGTATTTTTAGTTGTGCAACTGGACATACTTGAGGTTTCGTGCGCCCGACCCCATGGTTTTGTGACCAAGGCTTTGGCTTCTACAAAGAACAATCAATAATATTTTCATGTTGTCACATTTCCTGTACTGAAACAATGTGAAAATGTCTAAAATCGAAAATTCTACAACTGTAATTCTTAACTTTAAAAACACTGAATAATCCTTATT
>LR035000.1:592-11950 GCA_900607525.1 Apocyclops royi
CGAATTGCTCATAGGACATGCAAGAGAAATCTGACTTGAGATTGACTTTGTTTAAAAAAGCCGAATTTTCCTTCCTGTCAACATCTCAGTTACAAAGTCTATTCTTGTTTATCTCTCGAGCTAAAGATCTGAATATTGGATTAAGTCTATGGATAATCCGTTTTAAGCCATCTGGTTTAAAGTGCATTAAGTGTGAAGTTTTCGCTATTAGAAATTAAACCTTTACTTCAAAAGTAAATACAGTTATTTCAAAATATGATAGATAAATATGTACACTAAACATACCTTGCTGCCCTTCTTGCACAAACTCCGATGCCGCCCCAGCTGCCAACAGGCCACCGGGCCCAGACGGGCTGGACCCGGTAGCAGCAGCGAAGCCCTGGACCATGTAATATTCCTTTTCGAAATCTTCCATGCAGACGAGTTGGCCTCCTCTTATCACATACTAGACACACACAAAAAAATGTTTTATAGCCTTTATCAGTATTGCCAGATTTGGGGAAATAACATAAAGTTGGAACTATGAACTTTTTTGTTCAAAGAGGACTCTATATAGAAGGTTCTATGTTTTGTTCAGATTTTGGGGAAATTTTAATGACATTTCTGGCAACACTGGTCTTTATATGCCTATAGCAAAAGCTACAAATATCTTACAATTGTGTAATATGACTAAGTTGTTTCATTTCTAAAGAGAGGCGATTTTTTTTGCTACATAGATACTGACGAATCTAGTATTTCTTATATTACGTGCTTTTTCGCGTACAATAAGTTTCATAGCATTGATACCTGTAGTTAATGTTACAAACAAAATACAATTATATGATACAACAGAGCTGTCTTAATAAAATAAAAAGTAAATTTCTTTATTAACAAACTTGTCTAGCTTCTCACCCATGTTTGTTGTGTAAAATAATTTTTTTACCATTGATACCTGTGGAATTACAATTGTATGATGTGATTAAGCTGTCACACTTTCATACAAAGTAAAAATTTCAAGTTTCAAAAATCTTGTCAAATTTTCACTGATAACCTGCTTTTTCGCGTATAATAATTCTTATACCATTGATACCTGTGGAATTACAATTGTATGATGTGACTAAGCTGTCACACTTTCATACAAAGTAAAAATTTCAAGTTTCAAAAAACTTGTCAAATTTTCATTCCTAACGTGCTTTTTCGCGTATAATAGTTCTTATAACATTGATACCTGGTCTCCTGTTGAAAGGGCCCTCCCGCAGACAGTGCAGATAAAACAACACAGATGATAGATGTAATGTCTCGTCCTGTAGTCAAAGTTATAAATGAAATTACAATCGTATGATACAACTAAGCTGTCTCACTCTCATAAGAAATAAAAAAATTCTTTGTTAACAAACTTGTCTGGCTTTAAGCTCGTAACATGTTTTTTTCCATGTAATATTTTCAATTTTCGATAATTTTGCTAAGTGACAATATGAGAAAGTTGACAAAATGAAACATGACTGTTACCAGTAGTCAATGTTAAAAAAAATTGCGATCGTTTTTTACGACAAAGTTGTCCCATTTCATTAAAAAAGCAAAATTTTAGTTACTTATAAAACGGTTCAACTTTTCAATCGTAACTCGTATAATACGATAGTAATTCTTTTAGAACATTGACTGCAGTAGTCAACTTTATAAATGAATTACGATCGTATGATACAACTAAGCTGTCTCACTATAAAAAAAGTTGAAAATTTTCTTTATCAAGAAACTCGTCTAGCTTTTCACTTGTAGCATGCTGTTTAGCGTAAAATAAAGTTCATAACATCAGTACCTCATCACCATCTCGTTGGGCCACAAACACTGCCCACACCGGCCGCATTTTACGCCATATCTTCTAGAAAATGACAGAAAGTTTAGCTGACATATTGGATGTATTCCTGACAGTGTTGCCAGATATGACATGAAAATTTCACCAAAATCTGAACAAAATATTATTTTTTCTATCTTAAATACCCTTTGGACACCTAAGTTTCCAGTTCCAATTTTCAAGAATTCCACCAGATCTGGCAACATTGGATGTATTATAAGCTTTGGTAGAAGAGCGACCATCTTGAAAAACCAATGAATCAGTTAAGGCAAAGTATACGTAGTACAAAGCTTGAACCGTATTCACAAAAGTTCTTACGAAAATCTTTTGCAAAATCCTCAATGTTACGTGGTAATCTTAGCTATCTAGTAGCTAAATTCATTTAGCTAAAGACAACACAGCTAAGATCAAAGTTTTAAAGAAATATCCTAATATTTTGGTTAATACTTTGGTGAGAACCCACCCAGATGAACTTAAAAGCTAATGATTTTCTCCATCGTTGGAAATATTTTTTAATGTTTTATTAAGACGAAGGTATAACCATATCAGGAGTTTTGAGTAAGTTGCTAGATAACCAAAGCCACCTAGCTTTAGGGTTATTAAAATATTATCTATAAATTGATTTTTCTCTTAAATGTTAGCCGTAGAGTGCTAAAATCATCATATTGAGTAACATTTTGATGAAATTCGTGTATTCTAAAACTGTAGGTATGAGGACAAATCATTGCCAATTGGCGAATTTTTTGTTAAATTTTGTGTGATCAAAAAAGCAGCATTTTAATTGGAATATTCATTAAAATGAACTGAAACAGACTGTGGACATAAATCATAGGTATATGGACTTAAAAGTTAATGACTTCTACACATCCTTACAAAGTTTTATTTCAATTTGAAGACAAGATCATACAAATTTTTGACCCGGACTGAAGCCCATGTTGATCACAAGCTTCCAGTCAATTTAGCATACAAAAAACCACCACATTTTTTAACTTTAAAATTCTCATAGGTCTGGTGTTCATTATGAACTAAACATATTTCCGGTATTTTTTTGTTTCATTTTTCAAGATTAAAAGGACTGTTTCATTTAAAGAATCATATATAGACTTTGAATTTTTTGTCCTCATACCTAAAAACTGTGTTTTAAGATCTCTTAAAATTATTAAACGAACTTTAAATTGGTGAACTATTATCATTCCAATAACGAAATAATTGTCTAAAAATACTGAAAATAGACTGAATTATTGCTCTCGTCGTCTTTAGTAAATATCAAAGCTTTAATGTAACCCAGGCGGACTCGCATAGATAATCATACTCTAAGAATTACAATACAATTAGCCTAAAGAATTTATAGCCAAGGGCTATCTTTTTAATTCAATTCAGCACTACTCGATGAAGACACAGTATCACACTTCCAAATGGTCTCACCTTTCGTAGTCTGTCCTGCAAAATATTCGTCCGTCTTTAAAAAAACACGAACTGTGGAGTGGCGCCCGGCAGTCGGAGCAAAATAAACATTCTTCGTGCCACGAACTGTTGCCAACTCTCATCACAAATCTGCTCAGTATTGGCTCGCAACAACCTTCACAAACTATAAGGGAATGTAAATTAACAATTTAATTTATGTTGAAAGATTCGGTGAATACTGTCTCGATTTCTCAACGAATCCATGACTAACGATTAGAAGAGACAGCTTAAAGTTCAACACGGAAAACAAAGTGAACGAAGTCTTTCTTCGATTTCAAACTGCAAAAGTATTCACTTTAACGTAAAATCATTATTTTTTAAAGATAATTCTGAGATTTAAGTTGTTTGTCTATGAGAAATATGATTTGTTTTATTGAACCGTTACCAGCTTCGCCGCTCCAAATGTCTTTTCCGCCAGAACCGCCGGTTCCGTCTTCGCCGTCAACGAACGTGGCACAGCCCGTCATCGTTTCGCCAAAAACGTCAGAAAAATTGCGCGTGCGATTTTGGGGCTACAAGGTTAAAACATATTGAAACGTGGAGGCGTCATATTGTCGCAATTCCCAAATTGCCGTAGTGTCAAATGCTTTTTAAAACTGTAGCAATGGGAAGTACCAGTGCCCCCGGCAGGGCTGGGGGCCGAACCCTTCTTAAAGGCTGAGCCATTTTAGGTTTTTTAAATTTTTTATTGTTAAAAAATATGATTTAAAAACTTTCGATTTGCGACAGTTTTACGTTGCGGCAATATAGGAAATGCAACAATTTGAAATAAGACAATTTTAAATACAATAATTAAAACTATTTAAAGCAATTCAATTATTGTTTCTAAATGTATTAATTACAATTTATATTTTCATTTAAATTCATAAAGGTATTTATTTAAATATCCTCATATTTCTAAAAATTTCCCTGAATATTAAGCCTAAATTTCATAATAACAGTATAGCCAGAAATGTAAAAATTCACTGAAAGTTAAACTTGAAATCAGGGTTTATACGAATGATGGTGGCGAACATGAAAAGTCGAAAGTGTAATTTGTCGAATGGACTTTTTGTCTAATTTCAATTGGGCAAAAACACACTTTGTCAAAGTCCAAATGTGCGTAAAAGCACTTTTTTGAAAACATTTTTCTTGTGCATTTTGTTGAAAACATTTTTTTGTGCATTTTGTCAAAAACTTTAAATGACCATTGCCAGGTAGGGGGACTGGGTGGGGTAGGTTAGGTTAGGTTAGGTTCTATGTACATGATACTGTTTTGACAATTTGAACACTTTCGACATTTTGCACTTTCTTTTCGATGATTTGAACATTTTCGACATTTTGCACTTTTTATTCGACATTCAATTCGACCAATTGTGTTTTCGCCCATTTGAACTTTCGACAAATTGCACATTTGTCATTTCGACAAACCGCACTCTCGACTTTCCGTATCTGCTCTAAGTGAGAATCAGTTCTTTTATTCTAATAAGTGAAATACCATAGAATATTTATAGCAATGCTAGTTATAACAGACCTAGTTAATGTGTTATAAGCATATTAATATTAGAGACAGAGGTTGTGTCATTTTGAATGGCAATTTTTTTAGATTGGATTTTTTCTATCTTAGCACTAATTGGATTTTATTTTTAAAAAATGATTTAAAAAAATGATTAAACACATCAACAAAAAATGTTGTTGGATGGTGTAATGGAAATACAAACTGTTTGGACCCAGGTTCGATACCCCACCATGGGTCAAGGTTTTTCAGAATTTTGAATTGTATTCTTGACAATTTGTCGTTCAACAAATCTAGGTTGAATAAATTATTCATTCATTCAGAGGGCTATGTGGCAAAATGGTTACAGTGAACTGGCCACAATTGGTGGGTCCCAGGTTCGAGCCCCCGCCTGGGGCAGAGGAAAAAACAGAAAAAAACAGAAAAACACATTCTTTTTCATATATTAAGCCAAAGTGTATTTGTGTTAGTCATTTGGCATTTGGTTGTACCCTGTTGTATATTGATCCTTGGGTAGAAATAAATCAATTGAATTGAATTAAGATGTCTTCAAAATCGCAAAAAATATCGCCATTGAAAATGAGCCTTAAAATTTCCAATGGACTACCTATGTTCTTGAAAAAGCTGTTTCACTTATAGAACAGAAAATTTCATACATGACTTTGCATTAGACAGATTAGTGCTAATTTTTATAGCTTTCTAATGAGAGATTAACAAGCTAATCCTATTACCAATATAAGTCAGATAGCAACATAGAAAATTTAGATTTTCATGACCTAATCTAAAGTCATATTTCTTAAGATAAGTCTTACAGTTTTAGTTTCAAAAAAAAATATTTAGTTTTTAGGTAAACAGTTTATTCGTTTTTGTTTGTTTGTTTGTTTTTACCTGATGTTTGCACCCTTGAAAATCTGTAATTAATTAAATGATGGGTTAATGAATTCATTAATTTATCAAACCTTTAAGCAAAAAAAGATCATTAATGATCAACTATTGCATTTAAAAGATGAAAGTTTTCATGGAAAAATAAAAAGAATTTTGATGAAATTTTTTTTCTTTTTTAATTATCAGAAAAATATTTTCGTCAATTCAGGATTTTAATCAATTTTGTTTAAATGTGTAAAATCAAAACAAGACAATTAAAAATTCTGTTGATTTTTTAAAGTAAGTTGTGTTGTTTTTGTGGTTTAAAAAATTTAAAAGTTTTAATAAAACAACTTAAATTTTTTCTCATTTAACCATTTAAAAAGAGCCTTGCTTCATATTGTCACATATTGCATATTGTCAAGGTGATTAATTGCCACAAATTAAAAATTTAAAATTAATTCAACTAAATTTGGGCACTATAAAGATAGCAGTTTTGCTAATGCATATAGGTATCTATGTAATTATTCTATAAACTAATCCATGTAGGTAGATTATACTGGGTCAGTCTATTGGACTGCTACATTTTTCATTATTGACTTAAAAACTAATGGAATAATATTCTTATAAAATTTTCTTATGAAATATTTTTTTACCTGTTTCTTATGTCTTGCAGAATTTTTAGAATTAAATTGAAAAAAAAAATATCATGTAACTGGGGGAAATTGAACTACATTTCAATGAAGTTTTGATTTGAAAGTAAAAAGTGTTGTGATTTAATGGGAGGTCGTGCACCAAAACTTACTCTGCTAGGATCGCTAGCTGTTAAAGTTATTTGTGTATCGTTTCATAGAATATGAATATTTTTGTCCTTATTTACACAATCTATTCAACCAAGGTAAAATCTTGTCCAATGTTTGGTACGTGACCTCCTATTGACTAACCCAGTTTAATTTATAAATCCTGAGATCTGTGCTTGAACTGCAGCTAGCTTACTAAGGGCTTTTCAACCTAGACAATCACATTTGTGAAAGCCCCTGTCACATAACCTTTGACTCAAGCACACAAAAATGCTGCAAGTATAGTCTGTTGTACAAATACTAATACTTTATTTTGTATTTTCACAACAGGTTAGACTTGCTATTTTTTGCTTCACATAATGGTTGTGTGCTCAGGCTAAAAACAGATTTGTTGCTAAGATAAATAGGTTTGATAAGGATTTAAAATTCCATTTTCAAAAAGAAAATCTCAGTTGCTTAAAAATAGGGGATTAAGTACTACATATGACCTATAGTGATAGCTTGACACTAAATAACTTATCTTAGCCCAAATTTTATTGAGTATGGGTTGGCCACTTAGATAATTTTCTTTTTATCTTCTTATCGCATCATAGCACGAGGTAGTAATTAAAGCAGGTCATATATTGAATATAAAGGTTTTTTCTGATATTATATTTAGATATTTATAGCCAATGATACCAACTTTCATAAGATGGGGAAAAAGTTAGAATGTAAATACTCCAGTATTCAAGAAAAAGCTCTTGAAATTTGTTCGCTATGATGTCATCAAAAATGTATGCTCTGAGGTGAGCTAAGTGGTCAACCTATACTTAACAAACCTTGACCTGGCCCATTATTGTATTGGCCACCCCCCTAGCCCTAGACAGAGGCCCCGGGACCCCATTGCGACAAATTTACTTCACGACAATATGCAATATGTCAAAATTAACGTGTAATTCATAGTTCGTTTTGTTAAAATTATATATGGTACAGCTAATGTTACTTAATAGTTTAAATGAGTGATAAATTTAATTAGTTGAAACCCATATATAATTATATTTGTTTTAAAATGCTTTGCTAATGCATAGAAAGATGAAACTGGCATTTTTTCCATACAAAAATATCGATCGATTTTCATTGACTTTTTATAGCTGAAGGCTAAATTTGAATTTTTCAAATATCGAATTTTTGTGACTTCATATATACGTCATCATTATTTTGAGAGAAAGAAATCAAAACGGTAAATATGCCGAATGTGCAACTTGACGATTAGGGGAAAATTGACAAGTTACAATGAAGTCAGGCGCATTAACACTTTTGACTCAACAGCAAATCGACGCAATCGAACCTCGAGATTTTTAATCAAAAATGAATCTACCCATCCCTAAAATTAATTACATAAAGACATCAAACTTAGATATCCTTATAATAGTTATTATTATTTTTACAGTTTAAAAACTGATATAATTTAGTCAAAATTGTGTCGACAATATGAATTTAAAAGGAATACAGCCTTACATTTTAAAAACTGATATAATTTAGTTAAAATTGTGTCGACAATATGAAATTAAAAGGATTACAGCCTACTACTGAATATTTTTCAAGTAAAAAAGAGCAAAATTTAAAATTCTATTTCATTATAAGACGCCGGTACAATACTTTTGGTGTAACGGCATTAAAAAAGGTATCGGTTATGTAAAAATACGTTAGCAAACGCAAATTACCTGAGAAATGAGCTCAATTTCGCCTCGTAATTGATAAAGAATTCTTTATTACACAATCGGAGGTATTCTTTGATGAACGAAAATTGAAATGAACACGATTTTTTTAACCCACGTCGCGCTCTGCTAGCGGGCGAGAGAAAATCATTTCAGCCAATCAAATCGCTCCGTTCCGCCGGCAAATCTCTAACGCATAGAAATTCACCAAAGCGGTCGTATATAGCTACAGATACAGAGCTAGGTACATAAAGGAAGTTCTGTGTAACTTGGGGGACTATACTTTTAGATAGAACATCTGTCAAACCGGTATTAACTTGGCTGTTAGTGCACAAAAACTTTTTCATTTGAAGAGTACAACATTAGCGGGATGGAAGGGCCGACGGTGCTAAGCTAGTGATATCTATACAAAAAGATAACTATAGTTTTTTTTGTACTAGCAGCCAAGCTTAACTTGACAAAAAAGTGTCATCTCCCTCGTAGTAGAGTGTTAACTAATGAAGACTAAATTTAAAAAAGAAGCAGACACAAAAAGTCGAAAATGCAATTTGTTGATTGAACTTTTTGTTGAATTTCAAATACTTCCAAATGCAATTCATTGATATTTTGAACTTTTCATTTAGTATTTCTTTCCACCATTTGAATATTCAAAGTTTCGACCATTCGACAAACTGCATTTTTGACTTTACGAGTACTGGGCAAACTTGCTAGTTCATGAAACCATTTGGGCAATACATGTGGGACCTAGCCAGTGTGACCAAACATGAAATAAACAACAATGTATGCAGTTACTGTGTTTTATTTGGTATAATGTTCTTAATTTTACAGTTGCTTTTGCTGGAAAAAGAATTAAGTACTTAATTTTATCAGTTACCTTCCAAGTATAGCGGGCATGCAATATTTCTTCATAATTTTCTTTGTTAAAAAGTCCCCACTAATTCAGTGTTGCCAGAAATGTCACTAAAATTTCCCAAAAAGCTGAACAAATTTTTGTGTAGTTCATAGAAAGTCCCTTTAAGACACAAAACTTTACAGTTCCGACTTTAGGTAATTTCCCCAAATCTGGCAACACTGGCAGTGTTGCCAGATTTTGGGAAATTACCAAAAGACGGAACTATAAAATTTTGTGTTAAAAGGGCAGTTTACAAGGAACATAAAATGTTTTGTTCCAATTTTGGGGAAATTACGATGGCATTTCTGGCAACACTGAGCCACTATACTCAATAAAATATGGTACACTGTTTCAGTCCTTGATGCAGTGCCAAGTGATGTAACAGTTTTTGGAAACTTTTTTCTTGCAGCACCTGAGTATTCCACCAGAACATACCACATGACGAGGTGGTTGGGTAGATAATAACACCATACAACAGTGACCATATTCATTCATTCATTCATTCATTCATTTGACCCAAGATCAATATTTTAGAATATCAGTTAAAAAGGGTACACAATGACATGATTTTTCTTTTTTCTTCCCTCCTTTTGAAAAACTTTGTCCTGGGTGGGGTCTCGAACCCAGGACTCCTGCGTGGGAAGCCTTTGCCTTATCCATTTGACCTTCTAGCCCCTCACAAAAATTTCTTACAAAAATCTTATAAAATTTCCTGGAAATCTTAGATATAAATTAGTCATATTCATTTTGCTTTATTCACCATTAATGAGATAAACTTTTAAAGAAATGTTGTACCTAAGATCATCGAAAGAATTTTTGTAAATACCCACCCAGATCTCTTAATAGGCTTCAGCACTATAAAGGAAAACAATTATGACTGTCTCTTTTTAAAAACAACAAGATTAATTTTTAGCAACACTGATTCTAAATGTTGGAACACCTGCTAACTACTGTTTGCTAAACAGTTCAAGATTATCTTGAAACAAGAATTAATTAATATTCATACATATCTAAAAAACTTTTCTGATGCCTCGAAATTTCTCACTGTCAAATGAAAGTCATAAAACTTTGAATTGTGTTTGAAAAAATCTAAATCTAAAAATGATAAAATTGAAATTTTATAAGAGAAATTTTTTTAAAGAATATAATAGCTCTCAGTGCTGCCTAAAATTTTGACAAAATTCCGAGAAAAAGTAATAATTTCATTTCTATTCCTAGTTTCGTTTTTCAGGAATTTATTTTTCGAATTCTTGCACCACTGGCAACATTACAGGATTGCCAGATACAATTTTTGGTAAAAGTGGTTATTGATGATTACAGCATACCAAACATAACCAGGTTTAATTAATCATTTCATTTTCATGACCTAACATCAATATTCATATCAATTGCAAAGGGTACACAATGACATGATTTTTTCTTTTTTCTTCCCTCCTATGAAAAACTTTGTCCTGGGTAGGGGATCGAACCCAGGACAACTGATTGGGAAGCTGTTGCCTTATCTATTTGACCATCTATCCCCCGTCATGTAGGTATTTAAATATTTTTTTGGTACAATGATACCATCCTAGAAAAATTACAAGTAAACCATCGTTTCAAATTAACTCGAAATAATAATTCACTCGTATAATTTTACTTATCTTAAAACTATTGAATTAAAATTAACCTGTACCCTTAGTAATTAGTCAAGTCAAGTGAAGCTTAGTTGCCAACAAGTTGAGGGAACTAGACCTAGTGGTCTTTTATGCAAAAATGCTAAAGGAAATAATCACTTTTTTGTTAAAAGCAAACACCTCTTAAAACTAGAGATATTTCCATGAATGATATTAGATTTTACGAATATCTTAGAGCTCCATTTTGAAAAATCATTCAGTTTCAACTCTAAGAGGGACTAAGAACTCAAAATCAATAAAATTAGTTTCGCCACATTTAAGACATTGTTTTGAAAACGGCGGCGTCACGCTTGCTGCGTGACGTTCTAGTAACTGTGACGATCATCATTTGCTAATTTACTTGTGTGATTAGTTATTGATGTGTTGAAAAATAAATTGGCTAATTGGAGAATCAAGAATTTATTAAGAACATTTTTACATTCAGTGTTGATAAAAAGTTGATTAATCTTGATAAATCTTTTCTGTGACTTGAACCTAGGACATATTTGCTTTCTAAACTTCTTTGCTGTTATGTCAGTGTTGCTAGATCTGGTGGAATTCCCTAAAATATGAAACTAAGAACAAATATCTTTAAGGGCTTCGGCAGAGGAGCAATATTTTTCAGGGGATAAAGCGATAAAGCGAAAAGGCAATAAAAATGTT